>PVIR01041956.1:0-12481 GCA_004026965.1 Petromus typicus | reverse complement strand
TTTTTTTTTTTTTTTTTTTTTTTTGCAGTGTATCCCAGGCTGTGTTCAAATTCATAAAGGTTATCAATTTTTCAAAGTCATACAGTGTGGGCCAGTTGCACAATGGATGGCATTTCTGGCCACGGATCAGAAGATTCAAAGCCAGGATAAATCTTCTTTTTTCCCCTTCTTTTCCACTCCTCTCTTTCTCTCTCTCATTCTTTCGAGACAGGGTCTCGCTTTGTAGTTCAGGCTGGCCCTGAGCTCACTATGTAGTGCAGGCCAGCTTTGAACTCACAGCAACCCTCCTGCCTCTGCCTCCTGAGTGCTGGGATGACAGGTGTGAGCCACCACGCCCAGCACTGGTGGTTTCGGGGGATTGAACTCTGGAGCTTATGCTTGCCAGGCAGATGCAGGAATCGGAACCACTGAGCTAAATCCCCGGGCCCTCTTTTTCTCTCTTTTTGACATAATGTCTCATTATTTGGTCCAGCTGGTCTTGAATTTGAGCTCCTCTGCCTCAATCTCTTTCTCCTGAGTGCTGGGATTACAAGTATGCAATTTGAATTTTTATTTTACTCATCTATTTATTTATTTTGAGATAGGGCCTCGTATACAGTTCAGGTTGGACTTGAACACACTTACAGTGTCCACAGCTACACTCCTTACAGTAGCCAAGAGACGGACAAAACTCCACCGGTTGTGGACAGACGAGAGGATAAACGGCGGTCTAGCCTGTCCACCCACTGGAGTATCACCCAGCTCCAAAAAGAAAGGAAGTACTGATGTGCGCATGCCGTGGACAGGCTTGAAATGCCACACCAAGAAGCCAGACACAAAAGGTCATACAGTCAAGGTTTTTAATATTTTAGTAGAATGTGCAAATCCATACAATAAATCAGTGGCTTCCGGCATCCAAGGTAACTGCCAATGGTGAAGCATTTGGAGGGTTGGGGAGGTCACTTGGAGTTAAACAATGGCGACGGCTGTACCTGCATGTCATAACCTCGTGAACACACTAGAAACACTGTATCACACATTTAATGTACATGCTGAAGAAGGATAATGATTTCTCCAGCACCACAAAAGTAAATAAGGCAAATCTTATAATGTATGAATTGCACCTTAATGCATAAAAAATAAGTGCAATATAATTTCAACCAGAATCTCAGCAGCATTGTGTATGCAGGAAGAGGCAAAGGGAAACTATCTTTAATTCAAATACTATTTGAAAAAATATGCATGGCTGGGATTTAACTCAGTGGTTCCGGTGTCTGCTTCACAAGCAGAAGGTCCCAAGTTAGATCCCTGGCATTACAAATTACAATGCCAGGTAATGCCAGGTAATTACATGCCTGTAATCCCAGCACTTGGGAGGCAGAGGCAGGAGGATTGTCTGGGCTACATAGTGAGCTCAGGGCCAGCCTGAACCACAAAGCGAGACCCTGTCTCAAAAAAACCTTAAAAAAACCCACAAAAAACAAAAAACAAAACAAAACAAAACACTAAAATAAACTGTTTCTTTAAAAAAAAAAATCCCTGTCAGAACAGGCAGAGGAAAATGAAGAAATCTAACAGCTATTAAAATAGTTATTGCAACTTTAAAAAAAAGCAGCAAAGGAACAAGTAGCTCGATTCAGTAAAATGCAGAAGTACGTGTGCCTCTGCCATTTACTATACAGTGAGGATCACTGATGATGTTAACTTCAGTCACAAAGTTAGGGTCATTTCCTGAGGTTTGGTCGCTATTCTGTAGTTAGGTTGCTAAATTGCTTAGGCAGGACTGGAATTTGTTATCTTCCTCCCTCGGCCTCCCTGACAGGCTTGGCTTAAATTTCACTTTTAAATGAACTTTCATCAATTACACTGGAATGTAAAATTCCTGAAAAATTATTCTACTTTGCTTGATCTGAAGACTCCTTACATTTCCTGAACACCTGGAATGGCGGGAACCTCTGGCCTCCAGGGAAGCTCCTCAGTATTCAAGACTTATCAGCGGGTCCCCACATCCCTCCTGGCCCAGGGGAAGCTGCTGCTACATGTGACTGTCTGTGATTGTCTCTGCCTGTCAGGCTTCAGCTGGCTCGTTTAGCTCCCTTTTTAAAATGCCCCACCAAATCGAGTAATTTGTCTTCTTCAACTTTTGATTATCATGTAACTATGTATTTGGCCGTGTGCTACAGTGAGAGGTAGCGGAAAGGAAGGACCTGGATCTTACTCATGTTTATGTAACGTAGTTATATCCCCTGCCAGGCACACACAAGTGGAAAAGCAAAAGCAGGTTTTTCTTTGCTTTGAAGGTAGGCTGTTGCTATGTAGTTCTGACTGGCCTTGAACTCACTAGGTAGCCTACGAAGGCCTGGAACTTGTGATCCTCCTGCCTCAGCCTCCCAAATGTCAGGATTACAGGTTGTGCTACCACGCCCAGTAAAACCAGAATTTTTTTTTTAGGTTTTTTGAGACAGGGTCTCGCTTTTGTGGTTCAGGCTGGCCCCGAGCTCAGCCTCAAACTCACATCACAATCCTCCTGCCTCTGCCTCCCGAGTGCTGGGGTTACAGGCGTGAGCCACCACGCCCGGCACTGTGGTATGTGGTACTGGTTGCTGCTGGGGTGAGTCTCCACACCCAGTATTGTTATGTGGTTACCGGGGAATCGAACCCGGACCCTTGCGCTTGCAAAACAGGCGCCGGAACCACTGAGCTAACTCCCCGGCCCTAAAACCAGAATTTAACTGACCATTAGAACGAAACATTTCCCTTTCCTGAATAGGTAATTCAAACATAAGGTATGCAAAAGTCACAGGAATTCTCTGCAGCCTAAAGCTGGGACTCCACACAAATGAACCTGAATTTGGGGAGAAACCTGTTCATTCCCTGAATCATGCGTATTGTCACCTAGTCGTCCAGTTTGCCCACAACAAAGATGAATTCTTCTAGCTCCGGAATCCACTTTCAGATCTGAAGAAGCAGCCATTTTTCTTAAGGGAAAGGCCCAAACCGGAAAGTCACACTCTACCCCGCGCCAGTGACGCTCAGCGCCTCTAACCACCGAGCATCCAATTGGAATCGGCCTTCTTGCCGGAAGCGCGCTGCCTCACGACCGGAAGGAGCGGTGCGTCCGGGAGTTGGGGCGGAAGTGACGGGAAGGTGGTAGTGGGGTAGTTGGCGGGTGGTTGAGTAGAGCCGGTCGCCATGTCCGCGGGGAGCGCGACACATCCTGGAGCTGGCGGGTAAAGCTTCGCGGGAGAGGGCTTGGTGGCGACCATGAAGGCCCGGGAGAGGCGGAGGGACTGCATGAGGCTGGGTGTGCGTGGCGGGGCCCTTGCGTAGGAAGGGCGCCTACTGAAGGGCCGCGCTTGGAGGCGACGTACGAACAGGCCGTAGGCCCCCGAAAAGGGCCGGCAGGGATCGGAGGGAGGAGGGACGGGAGTTGACAAGGGCGAGCCAAGGAGAAGACTGAAGGAGGGCTTGCTCCGTCGGGTGGCGCCGTTCGATACAGGTGACGGAGAGAGGAAGTGGATGCTGGGAGCGGTGGGAAGAAGCGCGTGTTTCGGGAGATGGGATTGTTTAAGGAGAGATGTACATTTTATTCTTGGGAGAACAAGGGTGTGGCACAGCTGTTGTAAATAGGGGTGCTAATGCGCAGTACGGGCAACTTTGTGTAAGTGAAGCTTTACTGTCTAACGTTTTCCTTCTCCTACCTGTAGGCGCCGCAGCAAATGGGACCAACCGGCTCCCGCCCCTCTTCTCTTTCTCCCGCCAGCCGCCGCGGGTGCAGAGGTCGCCGGCAGCGGGGCTAGCCCGGGGGCCGCCACGGCTGCTCCCTCGGGAGCTTTGGATGCCGCTGCCGCTGTGGCTGCCAAGATCAATGCCATGCTCATGGCCAAAGGGAAGCTGAAACCAACCCAGAACGCTGCTGAGAAGGTATCCTGGGCTCTGAGTTAGTTGCGTTTCAGCTGGCTTTTTGTAATTCTGTCATCGTGTGTTAATGGAGAAAACAGGAACAGCAATTTAAAGGTTACTTAGTTTTGGAACATTTCAGGTGGTGATTTGTCGTGCGTGTTTAGGAGGAGATGTTTACTGGACTCCTTACATTCATGAACCAGATGGCTTATTTTACTTTGAGTTTCAGCTCTATCCGTCTAATCATTTAAAGCTCGTAATATGTTTGGATATATGTAGGTTTTTCCTGAAAAAAAAAGAAAAAACAAAGCCAAGTGTGGTGTCACAGGCCTATAATTCTACTCTGGAAGGCTGAGGCAGGAGGATTAAAATTTGAGCCCACCCTGGACAATTACCCAGACATTGTCTCAATTTTTCTTTCTTTTTTTTTTTTTTTTAGAATTTCTGTTTTTTTCGCTTTTTTAGTTTTTTGAGACAGGGTCTTGCTTTGTATCAGGTTGGCCCTGAACTCACTATGTTGTCCAGGCTAGCCTGGAACTCACAGCAATCCTCCTGCCTCTGCCTCCCGAGTGCTAGGATTACAGGCGTGAGCCCTGAATGCCCAGCATTGTGATATGTGATATCAGGGATCAAACTCAGGACCTTGCATTTGCTAGGCAGATGCTGAAACCACTGAGCTAAATCTGTAGCCTACATGTACCACCTCCTCTCATGAACGTAATCATTACATAGTGCAAACATAGTAATACAAATAAAAATTAAAAATTACACAATCAAAAACAGTCAAAGCAGTGCTTAGTTACCTTCTAGCTTTGTGAGATGTTTATCAGTAAGCCATAATCTCTCTGGATGTTTAAATACTAAAATTCTGCACAGTTAATGAGCACTTGGGAGTAAATAAAAATGCAGTATTGGTTATATTTTTATGGTTTGCAAAGATCATATGAATTGGTTGCCCATTGCTAAGGTCCATGTAGGAAAATAAGCACGTTGGTGAAGGTGAAGTCCTGCCTAAATATTCTCTGCCCAAGCTGACTTTGAACCTGTGGTCCTTCTACCTCAGTCTCCAAGTAGCTGAGATTAATAGATGTGCACCACCATCCCTGGGCTGAGTGTCCATATTATTTATACTGATGTTAATCACTTATATTCATGTTTGTTTCTCTAGAAAGTAATCTTTCAAATGATAGTTGAACTCAGAAGGCAACATGGTGCACTGGCCTGAAATTCCAGTCAGTACTCAGGAGGCTGTGGCAGGAGAACAGCTGCAAGCTCGAGGGCTGGCTGTCTGGGATTCATAGTGAGGTGTAGAGTAGCCCAAATAACAGAGAGACCCTCCCTGGGGGAAAAAAAAACCAACAGAAAACTAACAAAACAATTGAGAGCTGTAGTATCTGCTGTGCTTGACACCTGTATTCCCCAGTGATTGTTTCTATGGCTTTGATATTCCGGATCTCAGGTATTTCATGTCTAGTGTGGAAGTCTCCAGCCAGGCCAGGGATTTAGCTCAGTGGTTCTGGCACCTGCCTCAGAAGCACAAGGTCCTGAGTTCTATCCCTGGTCCAAAAAAAAAAAAAAAAAAAGTCTCCAGGCACATGTGGGTATGTAACATTGAATAGGATAGAATATAGAATTCACTTTTTATTTATATTAACTATATTTCAAGGGCTCAAGAAATACTGATGACTAATGGCAACTCATTTGGAGTACTTAGATAAGGAACCCCTTTTTTTTTTCTTAAGATAAAGTCTGTGTAGTTCAGGCTGACCTTAAACTTACTATATAATCCAGGTTGACCTCAGACTTGGCAGCACTCCTCCTGCCTCAGCCCCCAGGTACTGGGATTATAAGTATGTGCTGCAATGGTTGGCTGAAAAACACTTCATTACTGTAAAAACTTCTGTTGGGCCAGGGATTTAGCTCAGTGGTTCTGGTGTCTGCCTTGCAAGTGCAAGATCTGGCGTTCAATCCCTGGTAACCACATACCACAAGGCCAGGTGTGGTAGCTCACACCTGTAATCCCAGCACTTGGGAGGCAGAGGAAGGAGGATTCCTGAGTTTGGGGCTGAGTTCAGGACCAGCCTGAACTACAAAGCGAGATCCTATTTTACAAAAAAAAATGTTAAAGTGATACTATTGAATTTGTATTTAGTTTTGCTTCCATGTTTTAAAGACTGTATGTAATGCTCCAGGTAAACAGTGTTTTCCCTTGCTTGAGCAGATTGGTTGAGGACTGCAGTCCTAGTGCCATTTTCTCAGATATTAAAATTCACCTATTTGGAGTTGTTTATTGTTACTATATTGGGACCAGAACAGGCTATAGGACCTGACTAGTTTTTCATCCATTCTTTTTGTTCTTCCAAATAGAGAGTGAGGGGGAGTGGTTGATTAGCTGAAACCAAGGGTTTTTGAAATAGTTGCTTGGTTTGGAGGTGTGGTGACACAAGGTTTCTACAAAGGCAAGTTGTAGTTGGTTATATGAGGTCTGGATTGTGTGCGTTGTTTTCAGTATTGTACTGCATGCACCAATGGTCAGTTGAGAGACACACACACACGACACAGGACCAGGGCTGCAAAGAATTTGACGTGGTCTTTTGGTGAATTGATTTACTGTTATTTTGGTGAGATTTTGTATCCCTTTGTTTCACACAGGAAGCATGGTAATAAAAATCTGTTGCAGGTAAGCGAAGGAAAAGATAGAGAGGTGGTGGCACTTGGGGAGCGATAGTTGAAAACTGGACAGCTAGAAAGGTGTTGTCGTATAAACTTTTTTCATATAAACTTTTAAATTTCTCTTTGTGTAGCTTCAGGCCCCTGGAAAAGGCCTAACTAGCAACAAAAGCAAGGATGACCTGGTGGTAGCTGAAGTAGAGATCAATGATGTGCCTCTGACATGCAGGAATTTGCTCACCCGAGGACAGACTCAGGATGAGGTGTGAGGGCAGGGCTCTGGGAGGGCAGGGCTCTGGGAGGGCAGGGAGGTAGCAGCACACCTCCTCCAACCACGGAGGACCAGAAGCACGTTTCAGTGAGTCTGCGTGGTAGACCTAAATCAGAGTCGGGCTTCATGTGTACATCTATGGGGTATGCTGTGATGCTTTGATACGTGTACATCATCTTTTTGATAAAAAATTTCCTTTCAGATCAGCCGGCTTAGTGGGGCTGCTGTGTCCACCCGAGGGAGGTTCATGACAACTGAAGAGAAGGCTAAAGTGGGACCTGGGTGTGTATGCTTACCCTCTGGCCTGGGGCTGGCTGGTATATGGCTCACATATATTACCTTCCATTCTGAGCATGCATTCCCATGTGTGTAAATTATTTGGTTCATAGCTTGAGGGAGGCTCTGTGTGTGTGTGTCTGCGCATGTGTCTGTGGCAGAATGTACCACATTTCCAGTGTAAGAAGTGTTAGCAACTACCAATTTTCCCGTTACAGAAGAGTAGGAATTGGGATAGAAACCAATGTCTTTGCACTGAGCTGTGTGTTTGTTGTCGTCTCCCTCCCTACCCTTTTTTGGTGCCAAGTATTGAACTTGGGATATTGCGCTTGCAAGACAGGCACTGGAACCACTGAGCTAAATCCCTGGCCCCTTTTTTTGTTTGTTTGTTGGTGCTTGTTTGTGGTACCAGGGATTAAACTCAGGACCTTGCTCTTGCAAGTCATACAGTGACGCCACTCAGCTAAATTCCTGGGTCCCGTCCTTCTTTCAGAGTCTTGCTACATTGCACAGGCTGGGCTCCCCAGCCAACTAAAAAAAAACTTGGTTATCTTCATAGGTCGATCTTCAAAAGTAGTGGTGTTCTAAGCATTTCTTACCATGCCCAGCTTTCTGATTTTATTTCACAGATTTTTTTTTTTTTTCTTTTTTTGAAGGAATAAGTTACATGAAAGCATAGGAAAAGGTAATTTTTTTTTTTTTTTAAGACATAGTCTTGCTTTGTAGTTTAGGCTGGCCTTGAACTCACCGTATAGCCCTGGCAAGCCTCAAACTCAGCAATTCTCTTGCCTCTGGTTCCCAAGTACTGGGATTATAGGCATGAGCCACCATGCCTGGCACTGTGGTGTGTGGTACTGATGGCTGGCATTGTTGTATGTGCTTACCGGGGATGGAACTTAGAACCTTGTGCCTGGCACTGGAACCGCTGAGCTGAATCCATAGCCTGAAAAAGATAATGTTTAAAATTCAATACATAATACTTCTAAAACTCTTTATGCTATAGAAATAGTTTGCCCACAGATGGGCTCTTATTTTATCATAACCAGCCTTCCTCCTCTGCTAGAGTTGGACCCAGCACCTCACACGTGCTGAGCACGGGATCTACCATTGAAGTACCTACGGCTCTCTCCTTTTTTAAGAAAAAAATTTATGTTAATTGACACTGTCATGCTCATAGGCTATAGGTATCTAGTTATAATCTTGTAGTTTCTTTCATTCCATGGTTGTAAGTCTTAGCTTTTTAACATTAGCTGTGCTCAGAACTTCATGTCGTTGATGTTTGTGCTTGGTGATGTGACACAGGGCCTCATACATGCTAAACACGTGCTGTACGTGGAATTGTACTCTCAGCAGGAAACTGATATCTCCTTAAAGTATGGTAGAAGGTAAAGTCTGCTTCTAGCAGCAAACCAGGAGTTTTTTTTTTAAATTTTAATTAATTAGTTAATTGATTTATTGTTTTTGTATGGAGGATTGAACTCAGGACCTTGCACTTGTGAGGAAGGCACCAGAACCACTAAGCTAATGCCTTGGCCCCTAAGAGTTTATTTTAAATTCATATGTATGGTAGCTGCTTAACCTTAGTCTTTAGTTTAGTTTTTTGACTTTTTTTTTTTTTTTTTTTTGAGTAAAGGTCTCACTTATAGCCCAGGCTACCCTGAAACTCACAGCAATCTTCCTGCCTCTGTCTCCTGAGTGCTAGGAGTACAGGTGTGAGGCACCATGCCCAGCACTGTGGTGTGTGATCCTGGGGATTGAACTCAGGACCTTACACTTGCAGGAACCACTGAGCTAAATCCCTGGCCCAATCATCTGTTTTTGTTTTTGTTTTTTAGCTTACACCTTTTTATAATTATATGTGGTTACTATGTTCTTTGCTTATAAATCTAAACCGACTTAGGCTGAGGATGTTGCTCAGTGCTTTCCTGGCGACTGCAAGGTCCTGAGTTTGATCCCTGATACTGGAAATAAAAGAAATCTAAACTATCTTTACCTTTAGAATCCTGAGTCTTCTTAGTTAGTGTAGGCCTTTGAGAAAGTAGGTATGTCACCACTCTGCTGTTACTGTGGTTATACTGGGACTTAAGTGAAGAGGAACACGCTGTACCACCGAGTTCCATCCCAGCCCTCAGTGTCACTCTCTCCTCATTACTTTGTTTCAGTAGGTCCACATTTGTCTGTGATCTGTTAGATGACAAAAATAATTCTGTGCCTTGTTTGCAGTGCGGGGATTGGAACCTAGAGGTGCCCACCCACTGAATTACATCCCTGATAAATTGCTTAGTCTGGTTTGAACTTGCAGTTTTCCTGCTTTAGTGTCGCTGTAGCTGGGATTACAGAAACGCATCCTGCCCTTGAGCCTTGGGTTATTTCCACTAATGAACTAATGGCTACTAGAAGATATTCAACTCCTGTGTGTGGGTGGTGTTAATTGATTTATTTGGTACAGGGGATTGAACTCCAGACCTCCAGACCTTGCACTCCTGAGGCAGGCGCAGTAGCATCTCTGAGCTACATCCCTGGCCCCATGATTAAGTTTTTTTTTTTGAGACAAGGTCTTGCTTTGTAGTTCAGGCTGGTCCTGAGCTCAGTATGTATCCCAGGCTCACCTCGAACTCACAGCAGTCCTTCTGCTCCTGACTCTTGAATGCTGGGCTTACAGGCATGAGCCACCATGCCCAGCATTGTGTTGTGTGTGGTACCTTGGATCAAACTTGGGAACTTGTTAGGCAGATGACATAACCACTGAGCTAAATCTCTGACCCCCCATGGTTAACTTTAAACAACAGGAAAAATGTGTTTCCCACCTATAAAACTTTTTTTTTTTTGAGACAGGGTCTCACTTTGTGGCTCAGGCTGGCCCTGAGCTCAGCCTCCAACTCACATCACAGCAATCCTCCTGCCTCTGCCTCCCGAGTGCTGGGATTACAGGCGTGAGCCACCACGCCCGGCACTGTGGTATGTGGTACTGGTTGCTGCTGGGGTGAGTCTCCACACCCAGTATTGTATGTGGTTACCAGGGAATCTAACCTGGGTCCTTGTGCTTGCAAGACAGATGCCGGAACCACTGAGCTAAATTCTCGGCCCCCCCACCTATAAAACTTTAGAAATTAACAACAGCTTTTTTTTTTTTTTTTAAGTCTGGGAACTTTTAGATTTTTTGACCTTTTATTTATCTTGTTTTTGAGCAGTCTGAATTTAGCCCTTTGTATCTGTCTTTATAGGGATCGTCCATTATATCTTCATGTGCAAGGCCAAACGCGGGAATTGGTAGACAGTGAGTAATGTTTTGGCTTATGTAACACTTTTTGGTTGGGAGTGCTGGGGATCGAACTACCACTTGCAAAGCAGGTGTCAGAACCACTGAACAAAATTCCTGGCCTTACATAACATGCTTATGGAGACTGGACTATGTAAACAAGGGTGGCTGCCCCTGTTTATGAATTATAAAGCATTGTGCATGGGATTTAGAGATTTGGGGAGTCATATGTTTAGCTAACCATGTTTTGGTCAGCCGTGGGTTAATGCTCGAGCAGTTCAACACTGGCCTGTGTGTGCATGTGTGTTTTGTTTTCTGGTGGTACTAAGGAGTGAATCTAGGACCTTTGCACTGAGCTATATCCTCAGCTCTTTGTGATTTTTAAAGATTTGTGTCTTGCTAATTTGGCTAGGCTGAGTGTAAACTTGAAGTCCTTCTGCCTCAGCCTCCTAGAATGCTGGAATCACAAGTATAAGCTACCACGTGTGTTTGGCTGGCCTTTTATTCAGCATTAGTTGGTTCTTTCTGTTTATTTGGTAGCATCTTACTATTTTTTTCCTTAGGAGCCGTAAACCGGATCAAAGAAATTATCACCAATGGGGTAGTAAAGGCTGCAACGGGGACAAGTCCAACTTTTAATGGTGCAACAGTCACTGTTTATCACCAGCCGGCACCCATTACGCAGCTGTCTCCAGCAGTTAGCCAGAAGCCCCCCTTCCAGTCAGGGGTATGTTTTGGCCAGGGATTAATTACTCCTATCAAAATGGTCCGTGTTAAGTAGAAAAAGTATGATACTGGGATTCTAGTCTATGCTGTCTGCTGTTGGTGGGCTGCTATGGGCTCTCCAGGTTTTTAGGATACAATGAAAATGTCCTTGTTCTGCTGTAACACAGCAAGGAGATGGCTGCAGCAAAGAATGTGCACACTGCTCAGTGTGAAGAGGGTAGATTACCTTGTATGTGAGGACTTGGGGCTGCTGGAGGACTAAGAAGGCTGAGTCTGATGAAGCAAGACTTTGCTGATACACTCCTCCTAGAGCATGGGGTAGAGAGAGCAGCCCGAATTGGAGAGTCCCCGGGCTGACTGTGCCACCCAACATCCTGCTGCAGGTGTGCACGCTGCCTCACATCAAGGCGGCAGTATCCGAGCCTGGCTTTTCTCCTTGCCAATATTATATGCTGAGTGGGATAAGATGTTTATCTTGTAGGAAGATAAAGGCTCCATTTTAGTTTTGTGTTTTCCTCAGGCTTTGTCTGTGCCAGGGTACTGAGAGGAACTTTATGTCTTTGAGTTCACATTCCTGAACTTTAAGCTCCTTCATAGAGCTTCTTGGAGAAATAGGGGTGCTTCTGGAAGTGATTGGAGGTGTCTAAAGGGTTAATAGATGTTGTGTAATAATTTTCTATAAGATTGGGATTTAATTTTGTATTCTCATTATGTCTGATGTGTTCTTCTTACAGATGCATTATGTTCAAGATAAGTTATTTGTGGGTCTAGAACATGCCGTACCCACATTTAATGTCAAGGAGAAGGTGGAAGGCCCGGGCTGCTCCTATTTGCAGCACATTCAGATTGAAACAGGTGCCAAAGTCTTCCTGCGGGGCAAAGGTTCAGGCTGCATTGAGCCGGCGTCTGGCCGAGAAGCTTTCGAACCTATGTATATTTACATTAGGTAAGGACAGGCGGGGCAGAGGTCTTTTCAGCCCTTGTCAGTAGGCTGTATGGGTGGGAGTGATTCAGAAGGAACCATAAGAGATTTACATAAGCGTTGGGAATAGTCACTATAAGGAATTGATGCAAATAACTGAATTAAGAAACATAATTATACCTTTAGGGTTTTTTTTTATATCTTTAGTACTCATGCTATTATTTTCATAAGAGTTTGTGATCATAAAACGAGTTTTGAAGGGCCAGGTATTTAGCTAGTTCTGGCGTCTTGCCTTGCAAGCATAAGGTCCGAGTTCATCCCCAGTAACTACTTACCGGGTGTGGGGACTCATGCCCACCAGCAATTAGCACCACTATCACAGTGCCGGGTGTGGTGGCTCAAGCCTGTAATCCTTGCACTCGGAAGGCAGAGGCAGGAGGATTGCTGAGTTTGAGGCTAGCCTGGGTTACATAGT
>PVIR01041955.1:0-12483 GCA_004026965.1 Petromus typicus | reverse complement strand
AAAAAATGATTGTTTCATGAAATATTAAGTAGACTTCCAAATAAATTCAACACTCATTCCATAACAATTTATAAATAATGTTGTTAAGGGCAAGAAATAGTTTTTCCTTGATAGATTTGGTCCTACTTTATTACTCAGTCATTCATACTCAAATGGATGTACCTTGAGGACATCCTCATAAGTGAAATAAATAGGTCACAGATGTGTAAATATCATATCTTTTCTCTGGTATGAGAAAATGAAAACGTGCATGAGTTCTAGTACATATATATATATATAATATTGTGAAACAAAAATATTTAAAAGGAAAGAGAGTATAGGGGTAAATAATGAGGGGAAAATAATGTGATAGTAATAAAGAAAAAAGGAAACAAAGCTTATATATTCAGAGGTTGTGGGGTTGCATGTTGGGAGGAAGAGGAAAAATGAGAATCAAGTCATGTCATATTCTGGTACAAACTTTCAATGCTGAATTCAAGGATGATGTGTATTCATAATGTACCAATAAAGCTTTGAATTTAAAAAGAAAGATGAAGTTGTTTTTTTCTCTTTTTTTACAATATTGAAATCTTTATTGGTACATTACATATGCACATCATGATTGCACTCCATAATGGGCATTTGTACCAGTATAAGACACAACTTAATTCTCATTTTTTCCCATAGCCCTACCCACCCTACCACCCCCACCATATGCATAAGATTTGTTTCCTTCCTTTTTTGTTATAATCTCATTATTTTTCCCCCTTCACCCTGTTTCACTTTGAGTATTTTCTATTTCACTTTTTTTCTAAAAGTGTTTTCCAGTAGAACAAGATGAGGCTAGACATAAGGGTTTGGTATCTGAGACCAGAGGAACTCTGCATGTTTGAGGCCAACTTGGGCTACATAGTGAGTTCAAGGCCAACCTGGACATCTTAGTGAGGCCCTGTTTCAAAAAGCCAGCATACATACAAACACATATTCACACCAGGTAGTAAGCACAGGCAAACATATTTAAATAGAAATTGAACTTAGTATTTTAAAAATATTTGACTTTATTCTGAGATCAAAGTCTTAAAATTTTATTAGAAGTAATAAGATACTTGCATTGTAACTGGAGACAAATAATTTTCTGGAAACCGAAAGCTCTTCTATAAAGTAGCAGAAAAATAGAGAAAGAGAAAAATAATTTCATTCATAATAGCAAATTATAAATAATATAATGTCAGGTATTGAGATTGTTGCAGGATAGTAGAATGTTTGCCTACTATGTGTAAATGCCTAGATCTGACTCGTAGCACTAAAACCATGAGGAATGAACATATTAAAATGAGGGGCATACTGTAAAAAATTTACGAAACATTTTTCAGTTAAAAGTTTTGTATTTTTATAAAGTGAATCTTTTTGAAGTTAGCATACTGGCATAAAGCAATACTTACTAAAATACAGTTGATTTTTCTAATTGTGATTTGTTCTGGTCTACAAAATTATTGTGACTACCAAGTTAACCATATAGAATCATTGTTTCTAAGGGATATATAGGATCACATTCCCAGGAGTGCCTGGTCAATATATTTTAATCAATAGATCAAAATTGTACATACTTATTGCAAGTGTGTTTCTGTTTAAGTATCTTCTTATTTAACATACATTTTTTGTTTGTTAGCATTGAACCCATAGCCAACCAACCTCAATATAACTTGTGCAGCTGTCTTTTGTCCATAATGTACATCATAAACTTAATGCAAGAGAATTGAGAGATGAAGAACTCATGAACTGGCTAAAAATTTTAAAAATTGACCATGTTTAACTCTAGAGATAAAAGTAGAAATGCAAATTTGAACAAAATAATGTCATTTGCTTTAAAAATAATTCAGTTAAAAGGATAACAGGTAGTACTGATGATGACAGTAGGCATCTGCAGCTGTACTGTTTGGGCAGAGTTAGGTAGAACTTCAGCATTATACTGAGAAAAAATGAAAAAAAAATTGAAAAACATGATAGCACGTACACCAGAGTGAGGACAGAAAAGCTGAGACAGCAAAGACCTGAGACATCTTCTTTGTTCTTCGTGTTTTAGGTGATGCACGGGTTTCAGTGCACTGCTCTTATCTGTGAATGACCAAGAAAGGATTGATCCTGAAGCTCCAATTACATTTTAGAGAACAAGTGAATTTACACATTTGGAATTCCAGGTAATGAGAATCATCTTCACAACAAAAAAGACGACACAACAATTCTCCCTGGCTAACAAACTGGTCAAAATACAACTAAGAAAATTTGGAAGCAGGGGAAGATTTGCTTTCTACTGGACATTAAAATTAATTATACAACTAAAGCAACTTTATATCATTTGATGTAAATATCTACATAGGAGTAATAGAATTTGTAACTTTAGGATAAATCCTAATATAGTTAAATGCTTTATTTTTGTTTTTAAGACAAAGTTTTACCACATAGCTCAGGCTGACTTTGGCCTTCCTCCTGCAGGGGGCTTATTCAAATATTGGATATTTGTCAATCAGTACACCATTAAATACTGTAATGAGGAAGCTATTTGTGGACTCAGGAGTTGATGGTATTTTAACTGTGCGGAAAATTAATTTGCTTTTTCTCCTATTTCCATCAAAATAAATTTCAGGAACATCTAGAAAACAAAATATAAAAATATAATAACTGAAAAAAGAATCCAATAAATAAATATTTAACAGGTTTCAGGGAAAACAATTTTCTCAAATAAAAACCATGGAAAAAATATAAAAATCAATAAATTTTGATAACTAGACAAAAAGTTGAGTTAAAATTACTGCTTCTGCCTACACACAAATGCCAGAAATTCAATTATGAGACAAATATCAAGATAAGAACATTCCATATTTATAATAAAAATGTTACATTCCTGATGAAAGTTTGAATTTTTTTCTCTAGATCTGTGAAATATGCTGTTGGGATTTGAATTGGGATTGCGTTGAATGTGTAGAGTATGTTAAACATTTTAAAGAAATAAAGAAAAGCCTTAATAATTAATTAGGGATGAAATAATTAAGAGGTTTGGGACTCATGGCTAAAAGGAAAAACAGTGGTATCATTCTGTTGGGAACAATTGTATTTGGGAGACATAATTGTACAATCGGATTATGACTGAGCCACGCTTTCCTGCCTGCAGATGGGTCTAACTCTTGTCTTCATCTCTGGTTGCAACAGGAACGCTGGTGGTCCCATATGTTGTGATGCTCCAGGGAAGAACTGTGCCTGGGACCTTCATCTGCACGATTCCTCATTGCTCTAGGATGTAAGAACGTGCTGTCCTCTGAGTGACCAGTTGATCTGTTCATCTATTACATTTGTTACTCCTGATATACCACAACTACTGCCACTGCATGGCCTGTTGTATTGCTTGCTCCAGAAGAACTGAAAAAAAGATGTGGCAAGCTCAGGTCTGCCATCTTTGCTGCCCAGGGTAGCATGGATCAGCCCAAGCTCAGCTTCTTCTCTAAGTCTTATTTCTGTCCATTTATTAATTAATTTGCCTTGCGCTGTTGAACTCATAGGAGACTAAAATTTACTGCACAGGTTCTAGTTATGTCCCCTTCCCCGGTTCCCTATAGTATTCAACTCTACTGCTAAGTACACATGCAGATTTGAACAGAAAGACGACATCAGTAATTCAGAGAAATATTGATTACAGTATTAAGGCTCTAGAAATGTGCTGCCTGACTTCAGTCTTGGGATTGTTATTTATTGGTTATGTAAAACTGAATAAACTACTTAACTCCATTGTGTCTTTGAATTCTCATTATTGAATAGGCTTATAGTCATACATTGCAGGTTAGAGTAAAATAAATTAATACATGCAAGCATATTTTCTTCCTTCTTAGGACTAGGGATTAAGTCGAGGGCCTTCACACTGAGCTGAGCTTTTTTTTTCTTTTCTTTTCTTTTGTTTGTTTGTTTGTTTGTTTGTTTCTTTCTTTCTTTTTTGAGACAGTCTTTCCATATCCCAGTGTTTCCAGGGGTGGACTAGAAATTGCAGTCCTTCTGTCTCAGTCTCCTAGAGTGCTGGGATTCTAGGTACACACTTCCACACTTAGCTAGAGTTAGACAGGATGCTGAAAGCCCTTAGAAGCTGTGCTAGAGTCAAGATATCTTTGGGCTGGGGATGTAGCCAGTGGTACAGATCTTGTTTACCATAAGCAAGGCCAAACCTAACACCAAAAAGCCAAACAAAATTGAAAAGCACAACAACAACTAAAAAAACCCAACCTCTAACCTTCCTTCTTTCCCTTGTTTCTCTGGTACCCCATCTTGCTGCAGTAAAGCGATAGGCTGTCTAAAGTCCTTTCTGGGAGTGCTTTCAAATACAATGTCATTGTCTTGGACTCCCTCCCTAATACCTCAATATCTAGGAAAAGTAACTCTTAGAGAAGAAGACTCACATGTCTCTCTCTTACTTATTTTAAGTACTTGCACATCTCTTATTCTGAGGACTGCCTACCTGAGAGACTTTATCTTTATAAGGCAATCTACATTTCTAATAAAGATTTGACTCTCCCATCCTACATTGAGTCCCTACTTACCTAAAACTCAGAGGATCTTTGTCTCAGGATATTGTGTACTCTTTGTATTCACTCATTTCTTCTAAAAATTGCATATAGTCTTCTATTTCTCTCCTGGGAGGTGGGTATATAAGCTTTAATCGTTTGACCCTTCTTTGAATTTGATGTTTAGTGTGGCTCTTGCATATATTTGCCCATAAATAAGTTTGTGTGCCTTTTTTCTGTTAATATATTGTCATTTTATTTCTCCAGGCTTGGACTTTGCCAGAGGGAAAGAAAATTCCCTTTTCCTCTATGTTAGTAACTTTTGGGGGGAGTAATCTATCAGTTTATATTAAGAGCTTTCAAAATGTTCAGGCCTTTTTAACTACTGGGTTCACTTCTTGGAATCTATTTCCTTTAATTGGAGAGGCCATTAAATAATATTTGTGCACTAAATAGTCATTATATCATTTCTAAATGTGGAAAATTGTAAACGGTTTCAAGACTCTACCCTAAAGAACTGTCAAGTATACTGTGTAAGTCACAAATTGATAAATGAAGGTTTCTTTAAAAAACATACTAACTAGTCACTAAAAGTGTTTTCTTCAGGGGCCAGGGATTTGGCTCAGTGGTTCTGGCACCTGTCTTGCAAGCACAAGGACCTGGGTTCAATTCCCCGGCTAATCACATACAATACTGGTTGTGGAGACTCACGCCCAGCAGCAGTCAGTACCACATACCACAGTGCCAGGCGTGGTGGCTCATGCCTGTAATCCCAGCACTCAGGAGGCAGAGGCAGAGGCAGAGGCAGGAGGATTGCTGTCATGTGAGTTTGAGGCTGAGCTCAAGGCCAGCCTGAACTATAAAAGCGAGACCCTGTCTCAAAAAAAAACAAAACAAAACAAAACAAAAAACAAACAAACAAACAAACAAAAAAAACCAGAAACAAAACAAAAAAAAGTGTTTTCTTCAAATGTTATTGACATAAGAACACTCACAGCACACTGTTAAGTGAGGAAGGCAGACAGAAAGTCAGAAATTAAGTTTAAGCTTGCTTTCTCTGAAGACTTTTACTATTTCATTTGGACACAACGTCCTGGGCATAAATCACAAACTGTATTTGTTTATTGTTTTCGCCAGCAGAAGGAAAATGAGCAAACAGTGTCATGACCAAGTCTGTCCTTTTCATCAAGTGTCTGTTTTATTTTGAATGAGGTATTCTCATTACACAGAAGATAACCAATGACTACCTGTCTATTGAATGAATGAATGCATAAATGGTTATAAGATGTTTGATAGAATTTTATACAGACTGCAATAACTAAAATAACAACAGAGATGTTTTCTATATTTATGGGAAACTTTTGAATTTTCTGGAGTTAAAATTACACTGAAACTCAGGAAAAGAAATCATGAGACAAATCTGTACAAATATCTCTTCGATATGTATCTTCCCTAGACAAAATTGGTTTAAAATTCTATGTAGTTCTCAGTGTATTTCCTGTGTATGTCACTATATTTCATGTAACTCCTTTTTATTTGAGGCCTATTCTATTATTTTGATTAGAAGAAAGGCCAACCATGTATGTATACTCTTTACTTTAGTTATTAAGCCTATTCTCCTTTGATTAAGTAAGAGGCGCTTCTGACTGACTGCATTTGTGTTAACTGAACAGAGGTAAGCAGCTGCTGGTATTCCATGCCACCTCAACCTCATCTTTCTTACCATGTCTCCAGAGCTCCACACCTGCACACTGCCAATCCGAAAAGCACAGATCATTTTCTACCAGTGACTTATTTTTGCCACTTCCTCTTTTTAAAAGAACCTATCATGCCAAAGAAAGATGCGTATATATGCTCTCCCGATTTGAAAAAAATACAAAGTGGATATTAGCTGAATTCCATCATAAGTGATAAATGGAGTGAGGGTTTGGAAAGGTTTGTGTGGCGACAGCCACCCTTCCATTCACAACTGGCAACATTCATAACAAGGCCATTTAGCCGATACTTATTTTCCTCTTTTAGTACATAACGAGTAACCTGAATAAGAGGTGGTCTGAATTACAAAGCAGCCTACTCCTGGCATGTTCTCTGAGCAATGGCTGCTATTTGTGTCAAGAAAATAAAGCAGGGGAGAAGATGAAGGAGAGCGTATGGGAGGGAGCGAGAAAACACTGGTAAGAGTTATCTTTCTCACAGGAAAGGGGACTCACTGGAAATTAGATTTCTTTATTAAAAAGTTAATGCTTTATATCTTTGGTAAGATTATTATTTACAGAAAACTCAAACATTTGCAAGGTTTTAGTAGGACTTTTGACCTCTTTTTGAAATCCAGAGGGCAAACTCCAGGCTCAGCATACCTGCACCCTTTCCTCCCTTGCCCTCCCCTCTGCACTTCAGCACCTGATGTAGGTAATGTGCAATAATGGTGCAGAGCCAGAGCATTTATGTTCCATTTCCCCCCAACATTATTAAAACTGCTCCATCACTGCCTATAATGGGGGCGTCCGTATTTTCTCTTGCCCGTATTCCTGACATGACAAAATGCCTGCCCTTACTACTATGCTATAATACAGAGGTAATTGAAACATAACTCACCCCAAATTACAGGCAAAGCCCTAGTGGGTTTCCTGAGGTTCATTACAAATAGAAGCTAAGTATTTCTTTAAGGGGGGTGGGAGGAGACCTAGAACTTACAAAGCAAAGAATGAAACGGGGAATAAAAAGGGGAGAGAGAGAGAGAGGGAGAGAGAGAGAGAGACTTAACATCAAATGAAGATGGAGTGACGTTCTAACCACAGAGATTTTTTTCCTTCCCTCAGTGATCAGTAGCACCTATTACTTTTACCAGCTATATAGCGATTTCCTGGGTGACTTGAACTTGTGGTATCCTGTGAGTTTCTCGGTGAGTTGGGCCCACACAGCCATGATTCCTGCATTAGCAATATTTACTATTAGAAGAGGTCCTGGTAGATGAAGTAGTAACTTCCTAAAATGGAAAGGCACAATATGAAACGGAATAGATTTTCCTCTAAGTCTTTCAGTTTTCAAAATCTGAGATCTCAGCCATTGTCTTGGATTGCTTATGGGAGTAAGTCTCAGTTTAAATACTACTAACTTTATATGAGCTCCTTGTAAGAAGTACAGCCTACTCTCGTCTTTTCAAGAGGATGAGGGGACAGTTAAGTATTAAGCAGATGTGAAGCTCATCTGTTTCAGAGTGGCTTTGCCCTGACAATCTCAGGCCCAGGACTTCCTGGAGGGGGAGCACAGGTAGACGGTGAGGGAAAGGACACAAGCTAGTGTTGTCCATCAAGAGATAGTGTCTCTGCAGGTATGTCAGCTGATCCTGCCCTCTGCATTTTTATATTGCCTTATAAATATGGCCTTTATGAATTATCATATGTATCTATATGAATTCATCCTATGTGAATTACCATACCCACAATATATAGTTCTCTCCTGAAGATGGCCAGTTTCTAGCAAGTGGCATATACCAAGACCACATGCACAAAGACAGTGGAGTAGGCGATCACCCCTGCTTTTACTCCAGGGCTTGCACTGGATTTAAAGAGAAACAAACTGGTCTCCATCTTCTCCGGCTGCTGTTCCTACCTCCTACTGTCCCTCAGAATTACAGAAAGATAGCACCATAATTTTAGAACTCAAAATTCTCTTTCAACAGCTTTGTCTTAGAAACTAGAAGATTCATAGCATTTCATAGTCACGTTTGTGAGGGAGGGTGCCTCCCTCTCATGTGAGCCTCTGGGTTCACTCTGTTCACACACTATATAAGGAAGGGGGTCAGATATAATCTTGACCCTTAAAATCCTTGCATTTTACTGAAGAACGACTTCAGGGAAAAAAGGATCCATTGAAAGACTCACAATTAAGAGATTCTATAAAATGTGAGGGCAAATTCCTTTTTCTCTTCCTATGCTTTTTGACTATATACTAAACTACCTCAATTCTACATCTTGTTCTGAAATGGTGAAATTTTAGTAACTATCAAATTGAAAATGATCTATTGCCATATCTGTAATGGAGTAATAATGACTGATAATAGCTTAATGTGATGCATATTTAAGAGTTTGCCGTTAAATCAGTACCCAAGAAAAACACAGAAGATTGAATTTCTAAAGATAGTATACGAAACACATATAGAATGAAAGGATTTTTGGATAACCATAGTTGAAATTATACTGTTTTCCACCATTCTCTTCTCTTAGGGCTGGGCTCATTTGTATGTGCTGGTTGATTGGTATGAATTTATATAATAGAAGAAACAACACTTGTGTTGCAACAGGTTTGAAATCTCATCTGCTCCAGCTACTTCTGACCTGCATGACCCAAGGCTACATATCTTATAATTTGCATAGCTGGAACCTGTACCCATGACAGCTGTCTCCTTGAGCAGTGCTTGATTTACTTCAGTGTTCCCATGATTTGAAAACAAAGATATGTCTCAGAATCACCTGGCTCATATAGGAAATGTGAAAAAAAGTACTGCACTTATACATCTATATGCGTATGTATAACTAAGATATATGGATATGTCCTCAGTCCTCCTTCTGATTATTTAGGGCTAGGAAATATATCCAGAACTATAGTTTTAAAAACTGCACTTTACACACAGTAAACACATAAATCTTAACTGTAAATGTCATGGCATTTTCATAGATGTGCACACACACACACACACACACACACACCTGAGTAACTACAGCTAAATCAACATAAATTAAGATTACACATATTTATGAAATGAAGGAGGATATCTTGATGTATTTATATAATAAATGATCAAAGTATTATCATTTTAGGACACAAAACTGACATTATAAAATCAATAGCTTTTCTATGCATGAGTAGTGAAATAGCTGACAAGGAAATCAAGAAAATAATTACATTCACAATAACAAAACATATCTAGGAGTCTTGGTTACAGTGAGGTGAAAGATCTCTACAGTGAAAACTACAAAACTCTAAGGAAAGAAATTGAAGAACACACTGCAAGAGAGTAAGACCCCTCATGTTTACAAGTTGACAAAATTAAAATTGTTAAAATGACTACATAGCAACCCCCCCCAGAGATTCAGTAAAATTCCAATCAAAATTGCAATGTAGGGCCAGGGATTTCAGTGGTTCTAGCACCTGCCTTGCAAGTGCAGTGGCCCAGATTCGATCTCCAGTAACCACATACAACAATGCTGGATGTGGAGACTCACACTCACCAGCAATCAGAACCACCTACCACAGTGCCAGGCATGGTAGCTCATGCCTATAATTCCAGCACTTGGGAGGCAGAGGCAGGAGGATTGCTGTGAGTTTGAGGCTGAACTCAGGGCTAGCCTGAACTACAAAATGAAACCCTTTCTCAAAAATAAAAAAATAAAAAAATTTGCAATGTAATTCTTCTCAGAACTGGGAAAAAGAATCCTAAAGTCCATATAGAAACACAAAAATAACCTAGAATAACCAAAGTAATCCTAAGGAAAATGAGCAAGCCCAGGGGAATTATAGCACTGATGACTTTTATATTAATTATAATATAAAGCTATCATCACAAAAATGGCACAGAGAAGGAAGTAAAAAATACATGATGAAGTAAAGATAGCCTCATTAACAAATAGTGCTGGGAAAACTGTCTGTCTGTCTGTCCGTCTATCCGTCTATCTATCTGTGCCTTGAATGGATGCCTAATTTTTCCCTTCATAAAATTTAATTCAAACTGTATCAAAAGCATAGTTATAATATCTCAAACTTTGGAACTGTTAGAAAAATTATAGGGGAAACATATCAAACCATAGGCATAAGCAAAGTCTTCTTATGTAGAACTTCAATAGCATAGGAAAAAATAGTAACAATTAATATATAAGATTACTATATATCAAATTAAAACCTTTATTTACAGCAAGAGAAAAAACAATAGAGTGAGCAGGTGGCCTACAGAATATGAGCAAATCATTACCAGTTACTCTTTCAACAGAGGATTAATATGGTACATAAAAACTCAACCCCCCAAATCAAATAGCCCATTTAATATATGAATCAAACAGATACTTCTCAAAAGGAGAAGTACAAATGACTAATCCAGTTATGAAAAAAGGATTTGATATCTTTAGCCACTACAGTGGTGCAAATCTAAACTATGCTGAGATTCCACCTCACCCTAGTCATCATAACTATTGCCCAGAATACAAAAGACAGTAACTGCTGGTGAAATAGGGGAAAACGAACACTTCCCAACCTTTGGAGGAAATGTAAAATAGTACAGCCAGCCACTCTGGCGAGCTGTGTTATTTCTTCCAAGTGATATAACCATTCTTTGTTGAGGCTCCACGATATGCCAGCAACTGTCAGGAGACAGTTCTCTCAGCCTCTGAAAACCACAGCTGCCATGTAACTAACTGCTGGTTGTAAGTCTGGGTCTCTAAAATTTGTGGGGTTTTTTTTTGTTGTTGTTGTTATTGTTAATAACCATTCAAACTCATGTGAAGCTATATTTCATTGTGGTTTTGACATGTATTTGTCTGATAACCAAAGATGTCAAACATTTTTTTCATATGTCTGTAGGCCATTGTGTATGTTTCTTTGAGAGAGGCCTACTCTGATCATGTGCCCATTTAAAAAAAACAGACACTCTAAACCTGTTGCAAAACAGGTTAGGTAAAACTCTTGAAGACATTGGCTTAGGGAAAGACTTCATGAACAAAACTTCTATAGCACAGGAAATGGCTGAGGAAATCAACAAATGGAACCTCATTCTTTTAAAAAGCTTCTGCACAGCAAAGGAAACCACCAACAGAGCAAAAAGGCAACCAACAATGTGGGAAAAAATCTTTACCAGCTGTTTCTCAGACAAAGGGCTACTATCTAGAATATATAAAGAGCTCAAAAAAATCAGCCCACCCAAATTTAAAGACCCAATTCAAAAATGGGCATCTGAAATGAATAAATATTTTTCAGGGGAAGAAGTAAGAGCAGCTAAGAAGCATATGAGGAAATGCTCAACATCATTAGTCATTCGAGAGATGCAGATGAAAACAACATTGAGATTTCATCTCACTCCACATAGAATGGCTGCCATTTCAGATTCAGCCAACAGCAAATGTTGGTGAGGCTGCAGAGAAGAAGGAATCCTTCTCCACTGTTGGTGGGACTGTAGACTCATACAACCCCTGTGGAGATCATTCTGGAGATTCCTCAAAAAGCTAAGATTGGAGGTCCCATTTGACCTGGCCATTGCCCTGCTAGGTATATACACACAAGAATTAAAAGACTCATATCACAGTGACATATGTGCACCCATGTTTATAGCAGCTCAATTTGTGATTGCTACATCTTGGAAACAACCCAAGTGTCCATCAACTAGAGACTAGATAAAAAAGCTGTGGTTCTTCTATAGAATGGAGTATTACTCTGCCATAAAAAATGATAAGTTTGAATCATTTGTACTTAAATGGACATACCTTGAGGATATCCTCATAAATGAAATAAATAGTACACAGATAGGTACGTATCACATCTTTTCTCTGGTATGAGAAAATAAAAATATAAATGAGTCCTAGAATTGTATGTTATATATTGTGAAATAGAAAATGCTCAAAGTAAAATAGGATGAAGGGGGAAAAACAATGAGATTATAACAAAAACGTAAGGAAACAAATTTTATGTATATGGTGGGGCAGTAGGGTGGGTAGGACTATGGGAAAAAATGAGAATTAAGTTGTGTCTTATACTGGTACAAATCCCCATTATGGAGTGCAATCATGATGCGTATATATAATGTACCAATAAAGATTTAAATAAAAAATATATATAAAAGAAATTACCTGCTTTTGCTGTCTAGAGATTGAATTCTTACAATCTGTATATTAATCCTTTGTTGAATGAAAAATTTTCTAATATTTTGTTACATTTTTATAGATTGTCTCTTCACTTTTGTATTTTCTTTGCTGGA
>PVIR01041954.1:0-12487 GCA_004026965.1 Petromus typicus | reverse complement strand
ATTGGGCTGCTATAAACATGGGTGCACATATATCACTGTGATATGAGTCTTTTAATTCTTGTGTGTATATACCTAGCAGGGCAATGGCCGGGTCAAATGGGACCATCAATCCTAGCTTTTTGAGGATTCTCCAAACTGATCTCCACAGGGGTTGTACGAGTCTACAGTCCCACCAACAGTGGAGAAGGGTTCCTTCTTCTCCGCAGCCTTGCCAGCATTTGCCATTGGCTGATTCTGAAATGGCAGCCATTCTATGTGGAGTGAGATGAAATCTCAATGTTGTTTTCATCTGCATCTCTCGAATGATTAATGATGTTGAGCATTTCTTCAAATGCTTTGTAAGGATGACCAGCTGAATTAGTTGGCTCTGACTGTCATAATGAAGTACCACAGTCTTTCTGGCTTTAATAGCAGACATTTGTTTTTCACATTTCTGATGCCTAGTACTTAAGAACACAACGTCATTCAGCTTGCTTCCTTTTCAAGCCTCTCTCTTGTTTACAGATGGATGTTTTCTCTTGGTCATCCTGTGTCTTCTCAGGATCTTGCCTTGTTACCTTTCCATATCCATGTTTTCTCTCTAGCAGTCCTATTGCATAGAGCCACACTAATGAGCTAATTTTCTTGTGATTATTTCCTAAAACATCCTACTTCTACAGTGGTCACATTCAGAGGTTCTGGGGAACAGGAATTCAACATACAAATTTTGAAAAGTCACGGTTCATTTCACAACACAATTATAAATGAGTGATTCCCTCATGATGTGTGATAAGTATAAAGATAGATGAACACTTGATGATTTGTAACTCTCACTGTGTCCTGAGGTGGGAAGAGAGAAAGTGGAAATTCCAGGGACTTCTGCTAGTTCCTCACACTTAGGGCACATACAGTAGTGGTTCCAAGTTACCACCAGATTGTTCTCTCCTTTCTGCAGGTGTCACAATCTCACTGGCTTCACTTCTTTGCCCATGAATTATTCTTTTTATAGAGAAATTTCTGGGAGTTTCTCAGTATAAAGTGGTAGTGTGGCTAATACCAGTGCTCCAAAAGTACCTGAAGAAACATTTTTAATCAGGGAAAATGAAATAGGAAAAATATCCCAATTATACATGGACAATCAGAATTAAATCTGTTCCTATATTTGACAGAACTAATTGAATCTTGAGTTTAAAGACTGTTGGTTCTCTTTCTTATCTTGGGCATGGTTCTCAACAAAAGACATTATAGACCTTGTCAACCTGGATGCATGCATGATAATTTGTTTTATTGCAGCAAGAATGTGGTATAATTATTAACATAGTTAAATTTTCTAAGTAGTCTTCCTAAGTCTGAGACTTTAGCAGATACTTCAAGGTCTTGATTATCTTTTTAGTAAAATCGTTATACTAATAATGCTACTGAATAGAATTTTTGTGAGAAGTCAATGGTATTGACACAGGAGAGCAAGACCTGGCTCTCCTCTAAAAACGCGAGCTCGTATTCCCAAAATTTAGGAATGAATTTCAGGAACAACTGACAGAGAGGTTCGAGTAGAAAAAAAATTTATTGGATAGAAAGAGAGGCAAAGAGAGAGAATGGGCTTTTGTCTAAGAGAGACAGAAGGCTTAACCCGGAAAGGTGGGTTACCTAAGGTCGTCTTTTTCTAGAAGGTATGTAAGGGCTAAAGACCACGAGGTGGGATGGATTTAAAGTAGGAGCCTCCAACAAAATTCAAGGAAATGGAATCTTGATCAAATGAGGTCCAATAAGAATTTAAATCGTACAGGGTCCCTTCTCCCATCAGGAGGCTCTTTCAGATGGGCCAAATTCTTGGCCCTTTACCTCTGGGGTTTTAAAATACTATATTCCTGGGAGGAGATGGATCTGGACCCTTAATTTTCTACTGACTTGATTATAAGGCTTTAATTGGTCACTGATGTTCTTGACAGTCTCTCTTGTGAATTTTCTGTTTTTGAGACACGGTCCCACTTTGTAGTTCAGGCTGGCCCTGAGCTCAGCCTCAAACTCACATCACAGCAGTCCTCCTGCCTCTGCCTCCCTAGTGCTGGGATTACAGGTGTGAGCCACCTGGCACTGTGGTATGTGGTATGCGGTATGTGGTACTGATTGCTGCTGGGGTGAGTCTCCACACCCAGTATTGTATATGGTTAACCGGGGATTGAACCTGAGCCCTTGTGCTTGCAAGAAGGCTCAGGAACCACTGAGTTAACTCCCCAGCCCCACTTCTTGTGAATTTTCTCCAAGGGCCTGCTCTATCTGTCTGCCTACTATTTTTGCCTGTAATAGTATGATGCATAAAAAATTCTGAATATGAATTTGACCAGAATAAACATTTAGTGAATTCTAGTTTCTATATGAGTACAGAACACATAACAGTGATCATGAAATAGAGGTGAATATTTCTGGAGAGTGTGTTATTGAAAAGTATTCTCTACATGGAAATATAGTATTTCTGTGCAAAAACTAAGATTATTTGGTGGGCATTGGAAGTTAAATGATTTAATAAAGCATACAGGGCTAATTGTTAAATAAAGGGAAAACATTGAGAGCTGAGAAAACATTAATAGGTGCAGATGTTCACCTAGGTGTAAGTTTTTCCAAATCTCAGGATAATATGAAATTTTGATAATGATGACAATAGATAGCAGGTTCCCATCATTGCTAAAAGTGGACTTCATTAATCAGGTCAAATAAGATTTTCAGATAATGGAGTATCTTTTTTAAGCCATGAAATTAATACTTAGGTCATTTGTATCTCAGTAGAAACTTTTATTGTAATTTATCCATCACACTATTTCATGAACAAAAAGCTGAGAAGAATGAAAGATTTAGTAAGTTTAGATGTGTTGTAGAACTTGTTGGTTAAATGTTTTGATTTCTAAAGGGGCAGGGGCAGTATCACATATGGTTAGAGATTTCAGCCATATTCTTTTTCTCTTTCACTCTTTTCTTTTCTTTCATATTCATTTTTTCTTTTCCTTTCTTTTGGTATCCTTTCTTTAAATACTCCCCAGTTGCTCTCTTCATATTACTGATGGCCCTATGGACAACAGTGACTGTATAGGTTCCCAGCTGTGGTCATTGGTGTTTGCCTTCTGATTTTCCACATTTGAACAACACCAAGTAATTATCTCACTTTAACCTATGCTTATTTTAGGGAAGTTGTTACAGTATGCTTTTTGAGAAAAAAAAATTCCCATCAAAACTTCTAAAAGATACGTCCCCATGAAACAGTTATAAAGAAATTCAAGAATATGTAAAAGCACAGTTGTGTTTTTCCATCAAAGTATGATGTACAAATTGGAAAAGAGAAAGACTAAAGTGGATGGAAAAACCCTAGAGAAGATCTAAGGAAGGCTGGCTTAACTTGAACCTTAAAAGGCAGCCTCTCATGCTACTGTTCACACTCAGTTCTGTGGATCTGGAGCTATAATCTGTATTTACTTTCATGTTGAGAATTATAACACCTCTAGGATACAGATTCCACTTTCACTTATTTGGCATTTTAGGAGAGTTTGGGACAGTGTTAAGTGGTCCAAAAGTTGTAAGTAGAAAAACAGGCTTTTGATATTGAACATCTATCTCCAGAACACCTATTCAGCGGATCCCCAAATCGTCTCTTTATAAAGCAGTAACAGCACTAAGCCAGTTACATCATGCCACTCTTCACCTATAATCTAGATGTTAAATTTTATTCTCCCATGACAAAAAGGATAGCTTTTTTGATGTAAATTGGATTTTACCTGTAATTCATATTAATCTCAATGACCTTGAGCCAAAAGAAGTAACTATCAAAGTTTTGGCAGTAACTGGTTTTCTAGATATAATGGTTTTGCTCAATATTCATTCATTCATCAGATATTTATTGAATTCTCAAGTCAGAAGGATATTATGTAGAGGAGGAGGCACAGGGAGAGGGTCTTACCATAGTTTACACTCACAAAGAGCCTTTGGGGAGAACAGACATGAAATGAATAAATTACAGTACAGCATAGTGAATGCCATAATACTAGTCTCTGACATTTTTTTTTTTTATTTCTCTCTTCAGCTTACTGCAGAAGTAAAACCAATATCTTTATTTTGGCTCTGACTTAGAATAAATCTTACTTTGCCTCCTGGGACAGTGAAAGCTCTGTTGAGAAACTAATAAGTTCGGCCTAAATTCTCAGCAGTATACTTGATGAGAAATAACAAATTTCAAGAGGAAGAAAACAAATCAGGCACTTCCGTTTACTAGAATTTGGTCCAAATATTCAGAGAAAAATTCAGTCGTTAGTTATCTAAACAAGCAGGTGGAGATAGTTAAGAAATTATAAATTAAAAAATGAAACATTCATTATTTCATAATTGAATTACTGAAATCCTTGGCATAAACACTCCATATTATATGCTGTTGTATTGTTGCTAGTAGAAGAGAGTCATGTTTAATTTGGAGAGAGCCTTTAATTGGAGTATCAGTTATTTTCAAATATAACTGATAAAAGTAGACAAAGGTACTTTTAAAGCTGTAAATTTCAGCAGTTCATCTGTTTAGTTGAATATGACATTTTAGAATGACTTTCAGACATTCCAATATATTTCTTTCTTGGAATTTTTATAGAACGTAATGTCATGGTCATTTTTATCAGTTTGGTAATATATTCAGTGTTCTTGCAAAATACAGATAAAGTGACTGGACAGATATTTGACAAAAAGTTTATAAAGAAAAATATGAATGATATAAAATAGAATATAGTATAATGAAAAGGTACAGCAAATACTTTCTGTTATATACACTCATATTTCTCAATTTCTATCGCTATTCTCTAAGATATTATACAGTATTGAGAGACAGATAAATTGACAGTACATGGTGAAAAGGATATTCATTCTGCCATCAACAGCAGAGCATGAAAATTCAAGATAAGAGAAAATAAGAAATAAAGTCCTTTGCACTGTTCACCCTGTATCAGTTCTACAGTCATAGGGGCAGTGGCAGAGTAGTTCAGTGAACACGCTTTCTGTGATTTCCAGCAGCTTTTCACTTGAATTTGACTCTTTGGGCAATCAGCTGCAACTTTCCTTTTGTAAAATTAGAAAAATAACATACATATATGTATATATAAAATGATATATTCTTAGCACCATTGAAATGTTAAAATTTGATAACACATGTTATTATTTTATTCTCTTTCTACTTTGCTAGTTCCTCAGGTTCCAAACTCGCTCTCTTTGCTCTGTTCCTTAGTGCCCTCCTATAATTCACTGTGAAGTCCAGTTATCTCTGCTTTAAGAATTAATCTTGTATTCATCTACATTCTTCATTCTTGATCCCTTCTAGACCAGTAATTTTCAACATTGACAATACTGATATTTGAAACCAAGATCAGTTATGGAATGTTAGGGCTTGATGCAAAAAGTGAAATGTGAGGGTCCTCATTTATGAGACATGCATAAAAATGTGACTATAATGGTAGTAGAGAATAAATATTTTCCTTTTTTAATATCTCAACTTGTATTGGTGAATTGACTTCCATTTCATGTCATTCTAAATATAGAAATATTAAAATGATAAATTAAAAACGCAAATTGTACCATTCATCTTTATATTATACCATGGCAGTTTTAAATGCAAATATAAGGGCATTTAATTTATATGCAAAATCATGCAAATTAAATGTTATATTAATCCTTCAATGACATTTTGTATCTTGTGCACAGATTCTTAGTTTATTCTTAACAAGTCTTGAAATGCATCACAAAACTAATACAGTCATCTCACATCTTGATGTGTGCATTCTGAATTTATTCTGAATTAGAGAAAATAAAAAGGAAACGAGTCATCCTATCCTTCCTTTTTCTTCAGTATTATCAGTTTTGAAGTAAATTATTGGCTAATACAGAGAAATTATGTAAGTAAGAAATAACACATAAAGCCCCTTGATTATGTATCCTTCTTTCTGCACTGTAAACAGTCCCACACAGCAAATGTGGTCACTTGAGGCTTTGACATCACATGAAACAATCAGAAATGTATTATATTTACCTTGTAGTCTGAGACTCACTGTAGTCCCACAGCCTTCATGTCATTCTATTTTGTGTCACGTGACATGGCAAGTCCTGTGTGTCGGAGGACAAGAGAAGAATGCACAATACCCATTTCCCTTGCTTATAAACACTCCCTTTTTTGTCCAGTTTACCCTACTTAAAAACAGAAGTTCAGACATACAATTTTTAAGAATTTCAGTATAGAAACAACAGAACAGAAAATTGAATGTGGTGCTGTGTCAGTATGGATAGAGACCTAGAAGAATGAATGAATGGCAAACCCTGAAAACAAGGGATAGGGGCATCTGTGTGCATTTTAAGACTTCATTAGTAATCTTCTCCTCTATCTGCCAGGTGACAGAGGCAACTCCTTATCAATCTTCATAGTGAAAAACTGTCTCCTAACATGGCAAAAGCCTCTTGTTGAGAACCACTATCTAGACAAAAAAACACTCATCTTGCTGTGTCTATAGCTTAATTATCTAAGAAGCTACCCTGGTTCCCATGATTTATCCCTCACATTTTATTCATTACACACACACACACACACACACACACACACACACACACACATTTTGTCATTTTCTTAAATACTTCAGGACTTACAATTTTAGTCCTTTCTCATGTACAAATGCAACCATTTCTACATCTCTGACCAAAAGAAGCCCTGTGAAGTCATTTCTTCAACTAACACTTTTCTTCCTTCTCTTCACTTTTTTTGTCTTTTTTTGAAATAGGATCTCACTTTGTAACAGGCTGCCCCTTAGCTCACTATGTATCCCAGGTGAGCCTGGAACTCACAGCAGTCCTCCTGTCTCTGCTTCCTGAGTGCTGGGATTACAGGTGTGAGCCACTACGCCTGGCATTGTGGTGTGATTGCTGATGGGTGTGAGCCACCGTGCCCTGCATTGTGATATGTAGTTACTGGAGATCAAACTTGGGACCTTGCGCTTGTGAGGCAGACACCAGAATCACTGAGCTAAATTCCAGCTCCCTCTTCTTCCTTTTAAATGTATGATTGGAATGTATTAAAGATTGAACAAGGTTCTTCACATGGTGTTACATACCCAATCCTTTGATTATTATTATTTTTTAAATTTTGAGACAGTCTCTCTAAATTGCTACATTGTCTTGGCTAGGCTCAAACATGCAATTCTTCTGCCTTTCAGAGTGCTGGAATCACAGTTGTGGGCTAGCACAGCCCAGCTTTATGTCTCCTTTATGTGCTTCTACTTTCCTCATGCTGCCTGTACTCAGCTATGATAGCTTTTTAAGTATTTCTTATAGTGATAAGCTGTTACTTTTACAAAAACCCTAGTAATACGCTAGAATGTTCTCTTTTCCTATGTTAACATGATCTTTACTGATTTCTCCAGAATGCCCCTTATGCTTTATTATTTAAAAATTTACTTCTTCAGGGGGTGTGGTGGGGCATGCTTATCAACCCAGTATTCTGGGAGGGTGAGGTTGGAAGAATGAACATTTGAGTCCTCTGTGGGCAACTTTTCAGTGTCTCAATATAAAAATGTTTTTTAAAAAAGAGCTGAGGATATAGTGCTGAGTGAAGGATCTAGGTTCAATCCTTAGGTCCAAAAATTCAATTCTAATGTAATTTAAAATTCTACCATATCCATATAATGTAGCTGTAGAGTCATGCCCTGTTATAGTGTGGCATTTGTATTTTCCACACAGTTCTTATCTTTATTTTTCTTGTTTTGTTATTTATTCACTGTCCATCTTCCTTCTGCACTATCTTAAAATTCCACATGAACAGATATCTATCTATTGTTTTTCTCTTCTCAGAACTCAGAATGAATGCACTGAAGAGTGATTGTCTGAGACAAAATAAATGTCCCAAAAAAATAGTTGTTCCACTTTTAATCCCAGCCACTTGAAAGGCTGAGTCAAGAGGACTGTAAATTCATGGCCAGCCTAGGCAGTGTAGTGACTCATGTGGATTCAAAATGCCAAATTAAAAAAAAAAAAAAAAAAAAAAAAGGAGGCTGAGGATACAGCTCAGTAGTAAAGCACTTACCTAGTGTGCATGGTCCTCAGGCTAAATCCTTGGTACTGAGGGGACTAAAAAGGAAGGGAGGGAAGGAGAGAGGGAGGAAGAGAGAAATACAGAAAGAAATAGAGGAGAAGAAAAGGAAAAAAAAAAGGAGAGGAGAGGAGGGATGAGAATACCTGGATGGTTGTGAAGCAGAACACACTTATTAAATACTAGTTATTGAACATACGGAAAATTGAAAGAGCATAATATCTCTTTTTTTTCTTCTCCCATAGTGTAACTGTTTTATATCCAATACTTTAGAATTTAACCTTGCCTATCCTGGAGTCCTTTTCAGTTCAGCAGACTTTGGGAGCCACTGAGCATATATTATATTGACTGCTTTACAGTCTGTCTTATTTCACCTGATTGTGCCTACTTGAAGAGTAGGAAGAGGTAATAAGCTAGTCTACTGTCTTCCCTGCACTAAATTCAGTGTTACATATGCTCTTGGAAACTCAGCTGATGTTTCTATTATAAGAAACATTTTTGTTAGTACTGTGATCTAGAAAGGATACTAGACTTAAAGTTGGGATATTTGGTCTCCGAGTCTTGTTTTACTGCTGTGAGCCATAATTATTTTAAAAGAAGCTTGCTTTTTGATTTTTAATTTCTGCCTTAAGCATGAGATTAGTTCTCAAACTTGTCCAAGTTCTAAATATAACATTTAAAAAATTTAGAACATATCACTTTAGGAAAATAAAATTTTCTATTGTCAGTCATAGAAAATGGTAACCTTTTATTAAAATTAATCCCTTGAAAAACTCTCTCAAGATACATGTACCCCAAGTCAAACATTAATTACAAGACATCACACATATCAGGGTAAAAATACATTGATCAGGTATTTTGTTTTGTTTTGAACAGAGAATGAACTCAGGACCTTGGACTTGCAGGGCAGGCAGTAGCTCCACTGGGCTAAATCCTTGTTCCCACCTTTTCTTGATATTGATCACTTTTAAAAATCATCTCCTTCTTAACTACATTTTTAAAAAGGACTGGTCTTGCTAAGATAAACTCTAAAAATTAGACAAAACCTTAGCTTTTATACAGTTCTCAAATGTTTTGTGTGAAGTAGAAGGAGAGTGTATACACAAATGGATTCCTTTAGCCTTTAATGAAGACAAGATGTAATACTTGTCCTTGGCAAAGTTGTGGTTGACCATTCATCTTGGTGGCATTCTATCAATTCTCTATCAACCCAATCTACCTTCCATTTACAGAACATCAATTTCCACTTGTGAGACAAGATTTATAAGTGTCAGAAGCCAAACAGCCCTTTTAAGTGCTGCAGGGCTACAGGTATCATTCAAAGTGGGGCTAAAGTATAGAACTGAAGGAGGTGGTTGACATTATTTGGTAGGCTGTCGTTGTCCTCATTCTCTGTTCTCCCCTCACTTGATTGTACACCTGGATACAACCTTAGCACACTCCTGGGAACATAAGCAAAAGAACTCCTGAGTGAATCTTTGTGGATTCTTTACCTACAGAATACCTTAAGCCTCAGCCTCTTTCACCACTGATGGAACAGACTTCTGGTGGGTTATTGATGAGGCCAAGAGTACCCTCCAGTTACATTGCTTTCTGTTTGCTAAGGTTCTCTGATACTTGTCACAGTTGATTCACGACTTTAGAATTGGGCAGCTTTTTTAGAGTTCATTTTTCCAAAGCTGTACCTACTGCAGAAATTCTCTTTATCGTATCCTTAAAAGATAATCTATCATATAGTTTTGGCCAGAACCACATTCAGTGGTGGGGACTTTGTAGTTTTTGGGGGAAATCTTTGAATTGTTAAATACATCTAAATGATAGAAAGTGAGTGTAACTTCCATTCGTTGATTTCAGATCTCAGTCCTACTCCACCTGCAGGAGCATAAAAAAGTAATTACTTTTTCCCCCCAAGGACATCATGTTGCTCTAAATCACAGATTAAAATTTATGTCATGAAGGATGCATGGGAATTCATACTTGCACTTTATATGGCTTGCACAGTGATGCTACCCTGCTCTTTAAAGTGTGTTTGACATACTTGTGTTTAGCCATGATCTTGGGGTACTTGCTATATATTAGTCATTGTTTTAGTTCTCTACAAAGATTGCCTCTTAGTAATCCCAGGAAGTAAAGTTTTATTATTCCAGTATTACATGTATCTCTTCTATATTGATAAAAGAGTGAGGTACATGGTCAGCAAGTTAGTAGTGCACCTCTGATTTGCACCTAGGCACACTGGCTGCTGAGCCCATTCTCTTCTTAGCTGTGGTGCTGCACTGCCAGAAAATGTGCTTGTATGTAAGGTAGTCTAGATTTATGATTTATCAAAACATGAGATCTGCTAGTTCCAGTGGTGTAGACAATTGTAATGAATGAAAAATATAAGAATCAAGAATTATTCTCATACTGATCTGAAGAAATAGCACAAAAAACTATAGCTTTAAGCTCTTCTTTACTCCCTACCCTTGGAACTTCTTGCTGTATTTTGCCTATCTCTTTTAAATATTTGATTTTAAAACATCTAAGATAAATTTGTCTTTTTTATGTTAAACATTTTCTCTTCAACAACTTTTCAGTGGTTCAGAATCCAAAGTTCACCAATTAAGAAAGTTGAAAATATAATGTAGATAAGATCATTTTGACTATATGAAAGTAGATGTCATATGAAGGTAGGTTAAAAATAAGTTTCAAGAGACTACTGTTTGTGTCATTGTGTGAATGTCTTTAAGTAGGGAAAGGTAGTCTTGAGAGTAAAACAGTTCATAAAATGATGATATGTGAAAAGTATAAATTATACAGGATTAAAAATATTTGAGCATATTCTAAAAATGTCAGTGATTTGAAGTCACATAGACAGCTTGATACTGCCAGTATAAGAGCGATATGGGCTAGAGGTTTTAGTCCTAACAGAAACAGGACTATGATTTTAGTATGTTGAATGAATACTTATGCCACTTGAAAATAAGAGAAGAAAGAGTATGAGTGTCTTTGTAAAGATGTCAAAAGAATTAATGGCTAAATAGTGTAGAATCAACCAACCAGGCATATGTATGTATATGTATACATATATACATACATATACATATGTATATATGTATACATATATGTATGCACATATATGTATATACATATATATGTGTATACATATATATTTTTTAATATTTCCAGACAACAATAAAAATTAATAGGTAGAGACAGCACAAAACTTCCTTGTTTAAAATATAGGCAGATTTCAGAAAAATACATTTGAAACACAACTGCAGTCTTTTAACTGTCCACTGTGATTTTTTGAATAATTTGAAAAAAATGGCTGTTATTTACCATGGATTTATAAGATATGAGCAAAAATATGATTAAATATTTATATTTTTAAAATGTGTTAAAGTAAAAGGCACATTTTCATTAGACTTCCTCAAAGTACTACCCTTTTTCTTCAGACGTATTTATCCCATCTTTCTTGCCACTTTCTGAAGCAGTTCTTGAAGTCTTCTTTTATGAATGCCCTTAGTTGTGCTGTCTTGGCTACCTTGATGTCCTGAATCAGAAAGTTTACTCTTTGACTTGGAGAGGAGGCAGAAGTTTCATAGCACACAACCTGCTGAATGAGATGAATGAAGTCCTTTATTATAATATTTTTTTCTTAAAATTGAAACATTCACCTTATTTTTATTGTACCTTGTACAGTTAGGTTTGGCTATAAGTAATAGAAAAATTAGATACAATATTGGCTTACTTAGGAAAAGAATATACATAGACTACTTATTCAAGGACAGTGAGGCACAGGCCCAGAGAGGCAGATAAGTTCTTTTTATTTTATGGTTATGTCATTCCTGCTCCTACTCCTGAGTTCACCACAGGGCCCAAGATAGTGACAGGTGTTCCAGTTATTTCTTTTGTGCTTCAAGCTCCCAGACTAGAGAAACAGGACCAAAAGGCCTCCACTTAAAAGCTTTTCTAACTCTCTGAAGTTATACTGAGTTACCTCCTATATTTTTAGCTCTGTGTCCTTGCATATATCATTTAACCTCCCTGAGCTTTATCTTCCTTATCTAGAAAATCATGAATTTATATCCTAATGGAAATTCTGTGACATATAAATTAAACTGGTGAATTCTATGTAGATAATTTCCTGACTCAGAAAATTATCACTATCATTGTTGTCATTATTATTAAAATTATTTCATTACTATTATCATTTATTAGTAATAAATTTTTTAAACCACAAACTTTCAGTATTGTAGTTACTTTTCTTTGAATCTTATTTAGTAGGTATTTAAGAGTTATGATAATTTAAGTACCTGTTAAGCTTAATGAAATGATTTATTTTTTTAATGTTCACTCAAGATTAAAGCTGTTTTTTTTCCCATCTTGTTTGCATATATTTGCAAGTGCTTTTATTCCCAAATCCCTCTTAACTCT
>PVIR01041953.1:0-12457 GCA_004026965.1 Petromus typicus | reverse complement strand
AAATCCTGGAGCTCAACCAGACTCTTCAGCAAATGGACTTAATAGATGCCTACAGAGTATTTCACCCCACAAAGACAGAATATACATTCTTCTCAGCTGCTCATGGATCATTCTCCAAAATAGACCATGTGCTCATTCATAGAACAGGTTTAAGCAAATATAAAGGGATTGAAGTTATCCCTTGTATACTGTCAGACCAGATTGCCCTGAAATTGCAGTTGAATAGCAAAGGAAAGCCCAGGATCTTCACAAACACATGGAAACTGAACAACACTCTGCTAACCAACCAATGGGTCACAGAAGAAATTGAGGAGTTCTTACAACTAAATGATAACCCCAGTACAACATATAGAAATTTATGGGACACAATGAAAGCAGTTTTATGAGGAACATTCATAGCAGTGAAACATTCATAGCACCTACATCCAGAAAATGGAGCAAGCTCAAATAAATAACTTAATACTACACCTTAAGCAACGAGAAAGAGAGGAGCAAAACAAACCCAAAGCTCGCACTAGGCAAGAAATGATAAGGATCAGGGCAGAAATTAATGCAATAGAAACCAAGAGAACGGCTCAAAAAATCAATGAATAGAAAAGTTGGTTCTTTGAGAGGATAAACAAAATTGATAGATCCTTAGCCAACCTCATTAAACAAAGAAAGGAAAAGGCACATATATATGCTATTAGGAATGAGAACGGAGAAATCACTACTGACCCAGAGGAAGTCCAGAGGATAAAAAACACCTACTTTGAAAATTTATACTTCAATAAAATGGAAAATGTAGAAGAAATGGATAGATTTCTAGACACATATGAACTCCCAAAGCTGAATAAAGAAGATATAGAAATGTTAAATGCCCCAATAACAATCTGTGAAATTGAAAATGTAATTAAAAACTTGCCAACATAAAAAAGTGCTGGACTTGATGGTTTTACTGCTGAATTCTATAAAACTTTTAAAGAAGAGTTAGTGCCTCTACTTCTGGAGCTCTTCAATGAAATTGCAAAGGAAGCAGTACTCCCAAACTCATTCCTGGAAGCAACCATTACCCTGATTCCAAAAGCAGAGAAAGACCCAACCAAAAAGGAGAACTACAGGCCAATATCTCTAATAAATATCGATGCCAAAATCCTCAATAAGATCCTGGCAAACAGAATACAGAGAATTATCAAAAAGATTATATAACCTGACAAAGTTGGATTCATCCCAGGGATGCAAGGATGGTTCAACATATGTAAATCAATCAATGTTATACACTATATTAACAGGCTTAAGGACAAAAATCATATGGTCATCTCAATTGATGCAGAACAAGCGTTTGACAAAATAAAACACCCATTTATGTTCAAAACTCTACAGAAAATCAGAATAGATGGTCTGTATCTCAAACTAATAAAAACTATCTACAAGAAACCTTCAGCCAGTGTCATACTAAATGGTCAAAAATTGAAACCTTTCACACTAAGATCAGGAACAAGACAAGGACGTCCTCTCTCACCACTTCTGTTCAATATAGTTCTGGAAATATTAGCCATAGCAATTAGGCAAGAGAAAGAAATAAAAGGAATAAAGACTGGAAAAGAAGTTAAATTGTCATTATTTGCTGACGACATGATACTCTATCTAGAGGATCCTAAAAACTCAATTAAAAAACTGCTGGACCTAATCGCCAATTTTAGCCACGTAGCTGGTTACAAGGTCAACGTTCAAAATTCAGTAGCCTTCGTATACACAAACAGTAGACCCACTGAGATAGAAATTGGGGAGTCAGTCCCTTTCACAATAGCACCCCAAAAAATAAAGTACCTAGGAATCAATCTAACAAAGGAGATGAAAGACCTCTACTCTGAAAACTATAGCACTTTGAAAAAGAAGATAGAAGATGATATCAAAAAATGGAAAGACATACCTTGCTCCTGGGTAGGAAGAACCAATATTGTCAAAATGGCTATACTCCCAAAACTGCTCTACACATTCAACGCAATTCCGATTGAAATCCCAACAGCATATTTCACAGATCTAGAGAAAAAATTCAAACTTTCATCTGGAACCACAAAAGACCTAGAATAGCCAAAGCAATTCTAAGTAACAGGGACATGGTGGGGGGTATCACAACTCCGATCCTGAAACTATACTATAAAGCCACCATGATAAAAACTGCTTGGTACTGGCAAAGTAACAGACCTGAGGATCAATGGAGTAGACTAGAAGATCCAGAAACTACTCCAGATACACTGAGCCACCTCATCTTTGACAAAGGAGCCAAAAATCCTCAATGGAGGAAAGATAGCCTCTTTAACAAATGGTGCTGGAAAAACTGGGCTTTAACTTGCCAAAGACTAAAACTAGATCTAACTCTTTTACTGTGTACTAAGCTAAAATCAAAGTGGATAAGAGACCTAAATATTAAAACAGACACTCTAAACCTTCTGCAAAACAGGTTAGGTAAAACTCTTGAAGATATTGGCTTAGGGAAAGACTTCATGAACAAAACTTCTATAGCACAGGAATTGGCAGAAGAAATCACCAAATGGGACCTCATTCTTTTAAAAAGCTTCTTCACAGCAAAGGAAACCACCAACAGGGCAAAAAGGCAACCAACAATGTGGGAAAAAATCTCTACCAGCTGTTCCTCAGACAAAGGACTACTATCTAGAATATATAAAGAGCTCAAAAAAATCAGCCCACCCAAATTTAATGACCCAATTCAAAAATGGGCATCTGAAATGAATAGATATTTTTCAGAGGAAGAAGTAAGAGCAGCTAAGAAGCATATGAAGAAATGCTCAACATCATTAGTCATTCAAGAGATGCAGATGAAAACAACATTGAGATTTCATCTCACTCCACATAGAATGCTTACCATTTCAGATTCAGTCAACGGCAAATGTTGGTGAGGCTGCAGAGAAGAAGGAACCCTTCTCCACTGTTGGTGGGACTGTAGACTCGTACAACCCCTGTGGAGATCAGTTTGGAGATTCCTCAAAAAGCTAGGATTGGAGGTCCCATTTGACTCGGCCATTACCCTGCTAGGTATATACACAAAAGAATTAAAAGACTCATATCACAGTGACATATGTGCACCCATGTTTATAGCAGCCCAATTTGTGATTGCTACATCTTGGAAATAACCCAAGTGTCCATCAACTGGAGACTGGATAAAAAAGCTGTGGTTCTTCTACAGAATGGAGTATTATTCTGCCATAAAAATGATAAGTTTGAATCATTTCTACTTAAATGGACATACCTTGAGGATATCCTCATAAGTGAAATACATAGGGCACAGATAGGTACATATCGCATCTTATCTCTGGTATGAGAAAATAAAGATGTAAATGAGTCCTAGAATTTTATATTGTGAAATAGAAAATGCTCAATGTAAAATAGGGTGAAGGGGAAAAATGATGAGATTGTAACAAAAAAGTAAGGAAACAAATTTTATGTATATGGGGGGGTGGTAGGGTGGGTAGGGCTATGAGAAAAAATGAGAATTAAGTTGTGTCATACTGGTACAAATCCCCATTATGGAGTGCAATCCTGATGCATATATGTAATGTACCAATAAAGATTTAAAAATTAAAAAAAATCATGAGTCAAAGAGAGAAAAAGCCAAAGCTCTTGTTACTATATTCCATTCTTTACTGCCATTTATCTCACAAGAGGCACAGATGAAGGCAGTTTCAGGTGAGGGCATGTGTAACTGGTGCGCCCTGATGATGATGATGTGGTTTTCTGTATGGAATTTCCCTCATTCTTTTTAGAAGTCCTTTATTCCACTTTACTAAATATCCTTGAGGTGCCCAGTGAGAGAAACTTGCTTTCCAGTCAGCTTCAAGTTTTCATCTGATCTTGGCATTGTAACAGCAAGCAGTAAACTCAGTTCACAGTATAACTCAGTGAACATTTGTTGAATTGATTTATCTTAATGGTAAGGGAAATATAGCCTGTTAGAGCTACACAAAGCCACGCAGGTCAGTGGCTCTGCATTTAATCAGTTTAGAACCCTCAGGACTAGATATATGATAAATAAGCGTTGGCTACAGAAATCACTGTTATGTATTTCCCTCATTGTCTTTCTTCTTTTACCTCTGGCCACACAGACAAATCTTACAAGGTAATAATATGAAACTGTCTCTAAGAGCCAGGTGAAAACATTTCCATTAACCTAGATTTTGCAGGTGGTTGCAGGGTTGAGCCAATTGCTCACATTTTGTGCACATCACAGAGTGTCAGAGAAAATCACAGAGAGTGCTCACTGTCATTCTCCAAGACAGCAAAGGTGTTCAAAAAGAGGAACAAGACCGAAGAGTCCCATCATGTCTTTTCTTGATCATTTGTTTCCTTGTATGCAATTTCTTGTGCTCACAATGATGACATAAAAAGGTGAAAATAGGACACTTTCTCTTTCTTTTTCTTCCTGGTTTTCTTATCCTTCATTATCTGTGATCCAAAGAGAGAGGAAAGCGTGTGGTAGGATTGCAATGGGAAGTGAAGTGAGAACAGTTGAGTTGGTTTGGACAGTGTTTCAGCTGTTCTGGTAAGATTGAGGCACTTGTAGGAGTTATGAAGCAAGAATTGCACAATTTTTGTGATTCTTCATGTAAGCAAAATGCTCCAATATTTGCGTTTAAACTGTTGCTGCATGACTTAAAAGGTCAAAATTCATGCTAATGATTTAACCACTTCATATTTTGTTACTTGGAACAAAGTGAGCAGCAAGTTAAAATGCATCATGAGTGACAAGTTGAGAGCAATGATATGAAACAAAGGCAAACCTCTTCAACTTCATACCTTTAAAAGCCCTCTTTCTTGGCCCTTGGAATAAGGAGCCCCACATGGTATTTTCATTTTGCCCTGAGCTCTGCAAATGATATAGCTGGGGGCTGGGGAGTAAGCTCAGTGGTTCTGGCGCCTGTCTTGCAAGCGCAAGGGCCTGGGTTCGATCCTCGGTAACCACAAACAATACTGGGTGTGGAGACTCATGCCCAGCAGCAACCAGTACCACATACCACAGTGCCGGGCATGGTGGCTCACGCCTCTAATCCCAGCAGTAGGGAGGCAGAGGCAGGAGGATTGCTGCGATGTGAGCTTGTGGCTGAGCTCAGGGCCAGTCTGAAACACAGAGCGAGACCCTTTCTCAAAAAACCTAAAAAAAAAAAAAGAAAAAAGATATAGCTGGGACTGACACCCAGACAGATGATCTGAGCACTCATTCATCTGACAAATATTGACTGAGTACTCATTAGTGTCTTGGCCAAAAGAACTCGGCTGGAGAACAGAGCTATGACTGCGAAGAATGAAATCAGGAGCCAAAGCGAGGGGCACAGGCCAGGCCTTGAAACTGATACACTAGTACAGGGATGGGAAGCCCCTGGTCATGTTTATCCCAAGAAAGCACTGAAGAAAGACTCACAAGGATGCTTCCCCAGCTAGCCTGCATTGTGCACTTGGGGAAGCTAGGCTACTCTTTTTTTCCTTGGGATTGGAATAAAAGAAAGCTTACCCAAACAGTCAGCATCATTCACAGGCTGCACAGCTTATTCTGGATTCTCCTCTGCTCTTAGTAATGCATATTAGTGGGAAGAATGCAAGGTGTTTCTCATGTTAGCCAAAAAGTGAAGTGGTAGGCTATTGGTCCATTTTCATTCTAACTAATTCTGAGGCTGATAGAATTAAGCCCTTATATCAGGCTCTTTAAAAAGCTAAGGCCTTTCTGCCTTGAATTTGGTAGACAATGTTTTCTTCTAGTCTCCCATTGTTGGTCATGAGGTAAATGCTCTCATGGCCCAGATATCCTCTCTATCTTTGAATTAAAGAAGATGACAGCCATATTTGTGATCGTGTTGTACTGTTGCTTGAGGGCTTCTGCATCTACAATTCCCACAGCTTAGTCCAAAGGAAATCCAAGGAGTTAAGATGTAGTTTGAAACTTTAGCCAAGTACATAATTAAGTCCACTTAACTTTAAGCCTTTCTTGGTTATTGCTCTGTTCTTGTAAATCAGTTCCCTTTCATTTTTTATCAATGATCCTTACCCCTCAACACCTCCATTTTTGTTGTTGTTGTGTTTGATGCAAGAACTTATATATATGAAGTTATACTTTTAAGATTCAATACTTCCTAAAAGGGAGGTCTATTTTTATTTGCCCAAACTATTTTGTATAATTAAGATAACATTTGGTAAAGAAAAGCAAGATGATAGATGTATTTTTAATAGAAAAATGTGCTTGTTTTATAAGTGGTGCTTATATAACGTAAAGAAATTTGTCATTCATTTAGCTTTCTTTATCTCCTAGACCCAAATCATCCCAAAGTGAATTAAACAAAAATGGACCAGCACACTGTAGAAATGATATTACTTGGGACAATGAGATCATCAACGTCTCTCACTAGGCTTATCCAGAATCCCACACTTAAGCATTGAGTGATATATGCAATTTTTTGAGGGTCTTCTATTTCCTGGGAAGTTAAAGATTTTCCATCAGATTCAGAAGAACCTATGAGTGAATGAGGAGACAGATAGATTACTTTCCCAGCCCAAACCGAACAGTGCCAGTTTTGTCCAATGAAATTAACCTGAATACATATAAATGTGTGTTTTTTTAAAATCTATTGTTAAAATATGTCTGAAAACCACAAATAGTTTTGTTTTGATGAGAAATGAAACTGAGCGTCAGATAGAAGGACAAATTGGCTGAAGGCCGTGTAGAATGCAGACTCACTACCCAGCTCAGCCCCAGGGCTCAGAGTCCCACACACATCACACTCTGTTCTCAGAGTTCCACCTCTGGTCTTCACCTCAGCTCAGGAGAACCAGCCTCTCCAGGGACACTGTGCCTGGAAGCATCACAGTTAAGGATTCTGTGATTCTGTTCATTTAGGATTAGATACTCAAGGTGGGCTGTGTTCCCTAAAACACTGCTGAACAGGGACAAAATTTAGAAACATGTCCAGAAAAAAAAAAAGGCAGAAAAAAATGGGCAGAGATGAAGTTGAGATGGAGCTCAACAAAGAGGTATCCTGGGAGAGGATACCTGAAATGGATGCTAAGAGAGTGAGGCCAGGCCTGGAGAGCTCGCTGCGAAGCTGGCCCAGGAGTGGTGGGGACAGAACCAGATTCAGTTTTGTAATGGTATCTAGTCACAAAATAAACAAATTGCTTGGGACAAGGCACAAAAAACCCCACAGAGTTGCAGCATGCGGGGAGATTGTCCTTCTGTTTTTTGGTAACACCGTTCTTAGAGAAGAGGCTATTTCATTTTGTTAGCTCAGCAGTGAAAGGATTGAGATGAATTGAAAACTCTGTGCAGAACAATGAATGAGCGAAGTAATTGGCTTCTGGGGAAAAAGATAATGTATAACACTTTTGAGGGACTGTCATAATAGTTTCCTGTTTCAATGCTAGAAACTGGAGACACCACGTGGGGAGTGAAATTACTTGGGTGCGCAGAGTTTTAGTGGAAAATGATTGCCTATGGGTAGGAATATCAGAAAACAAGCTAAACTGAGGGAAAATTTCTGGCAGAGAGAATCAACTTATCAGCAAATACTTTGCTAGAAGCAGGAGCAACTTCATAAAAGTACAAGATAGGCATTTTTGCTCATAAATGTTCAGCTACGTAATACCTATAGCCAAACCATTCTTTCTTGAACAATGTTTATTTTTTTCTTCCCTGAGGCTCTTTGGACCTACTGTTTCTTTTGTCTAGATTAGGTATTGTGTCCATTAATTGTGATATGCCACCTGGATTGGAGTAAGAAATGCCCAGCAGGTTACTAAAGCCTATTTTACGTGTTTGGATCAGTCACAAAAACAGGACGTGAGGTACCCCTCTGATCCTGACCCTTCCTTCTTGGTGCTGTGTCCATGCTCTGCTTAGAGCTAAGCATTTTTTGCTCAGCCAGGTCCTTCTGCCATGATATTCCTGGCTCGGAGCCAGCTAACATGGACTGAATTCCCTGGAACTGTGAGCCAAATAAACCCCTCCAAAGTGTACCTGTCAGATGTTGCGCTGTGATGGAAAAATTGACTGAAACAGTCCCCACCTACTTTCTCTCCCTCCCTCCCAAGATCTTTATGGGACTGGCTTCTTTTTATTCAGGTCATGTGTCTCTGCCCTCATGTCTCAATGTCATTTTCCCTGTTTTACAGAGTCTGTGAGTGGTGTTCTAATTTGACAAATCACACCATGACCTGCTCCAGAACCCAGTTTTCTAGCCACAAGGCAGCATTTCTCAAAATGAAAGATATTTTACTAAAGACAGTATTGTTTAGTTGATATCATATCAGAGAGAGAGAACAGCTGCCTTTTTACATCTAGGAAACCGAAGGAGGTTGTTTTGAATACCTGGGACACAATCATCATGTGGGGAATCTCAAAGAAAACCTTATGGCAAAAATATATTGAAGCCTCTAAGAGAACCATCAGTTCACAGAATGTGGGGTGGATGCCTTCCTATGAAGTCCAATCCAATGGTGTTAATAGGGTTCATGATGCCTAAGTACCATGCCTTTCTTAGTAGATTGAACACTAACCAAGTTAAACTCTCATTAAGAAATTATAAATGAGAAGAGTGTATCATTAAATCAGGTAGCATTTATTATTTGTTTTGGAGCCACATATTTAGAGCTAAATGCTTTACATGTAGTATATCATTTAATCTTGACTACAACCCCTGCAGGAGGTGTAATTATATGTCATTTCACAGACAAAAGCATTGAGGTATAGAGATGTTGAATGACTTTTTGAAGGTTATATTGCTAAGTAAGTAATGGACAAGAAACCTCAAAGTACCGTACCCATAAAAACACTCTATATTTTATAATCATTTTATAAGAATGTAAAATACTTATTTAATATTTACCTACTCTTAGCTATCATTTTCATGTTATTTCCTAAAAGGAGCAGGAGGAGAAGCTGAAATGTGACCTCTGTGTGTTTCAGAACTTGGGAGACAGGACAAATCCAAGAGTGAATAGATAAATAGGAAATAAATGATAATCAGTCATAGGAGTTGCTAGAAAGGTTTGATTCTCAGACATTATATTTTTAAATTGAAAATATCATTTCACCAACTTTCCCTACCTCCAACCACATCCAATGTTTTCCTACCTCAGAGGATACTTTCAAAGAGAAAACAGAGCATATTTTCAGAGCATGTATCTAAACTTATATTATAGACCCAAATATACTCCACGAGTAAGGGGTTCAGTGGAGAAATAAACCTGTGATTCTTGTGCACAGTGCTTCCCTCTCAGAACATCGCAGTGCTCAGGCATAGATTGTTCAACAGAAAGATCCACAGCCAAAAGACCCATCTAACTCAGATTAACCCAGATATTTTTACAAAATCCTCATTTATAGCAGCTGAAAACCCTTCAGAAAAAAACAATGCCAGAGTAGCAGATCTTGGAAAAGACATTTTTCCTTCTTTGGATGTGCCGTATTGCATAACAAGGACCGTGTGTTCTGCTCAGCCTAGATGTCAGGTCATGTTTGAGCTGTGAGATTTGATGTTCAACATCAATGTGTTTTATTTTTCAAAATCTTACTAATTTTTCTTTGAAAATTGTTTTTCATCTTTGTACACTACCACATTCCTACCTCCAATGCATTCTTATAAACCTTTTGAGAATTCTTAGCTTATATCTTCTTTAAGACATAGTTTTTCATAAACTTCCTATTCCATGGCACGAACTGATTCTCTACTTAGCTGTCTTAAATATACCAGATCCTACTCTTTGTAACATCTTTCAGATTAAATAACTGAGTTGCCTAAATAATTTATCATTGCCTATATTTCATACATAACTTAATTCTTTTCTCTAATTTCTCTGGTTTAAAAAGATCCAGTGTTGTTAGTTTTTATTTAAGTTTCTTCCTCATCTTGTTGATGGAATTGAGCATTGTACTGGTGTTCCACAGCCACCACAAAAAATCACTGCAGATTAGGGGCTTAAAGTAGCAGGTGCTGATCTCATGTGGCCTCTTCTTTGTCTATCTAGAACTCTCTGTATCTAAATTTCTCTTTTCTCTTAACTCAAGATATCTCTAAACTCTTGTCTTAGAGACCATTTGAATATAGCACATGCCTCAACTTGATTACAGGAGCAAAAATCCTATCTCCACAAGGAACACATTCCCAGTTCCAAGTGGATATGAAACTTTGGGAGACACTGTTCAACCCAACACAGGGAACCCTTCGGTTCCCATAAGACAGCTCTTCTCTACATGCAAAATACATTCACTCCAATATGACATTCTGAAGACTTCACCATTCTAGTGTCAACTCAAGTATCATTAAAAATAATAACCTAATCCCAGACAAATCCTAAGTCTCATAGTCTAAATCATCTAAATCAAATATGATTAAGACTGTGGTTACATATTATTCTGGGATAAAATTCTTCTGTACTTGTGCAGATGATAAATTATTTGCTTCAAAAATACAGTGACAGGGCAGGCAGAGGGTGTAACATCTCCATTCCAAATGGAAAAATTGGAAAGAAGCAAGAGGTTCTGAATCCTAGGCACATTTTCAACTCAGGCAGGACAGTTCAATTAGTTTTCAAGGACTGGTAGAATCCCCCGTGCACTCTTCTCAGGCCTGCAGGCACCTGCTCTCTCTTCTTGGCCCATAGAGTGGCAGTTTCTGTCTTTTTAGACAATGGCCTGGTTCCCAGGGCTGTCTCCCCCGCTTTAAGACTGCACAGTTTCTCCACTTACTAGTTTTATCAGCCTGTTCTCTACTTGTGTAATCGCAGAAGCCCTGTAGCTTTCCTTCACTTTGTCTTATCTCTGTACCCTTTGGCCTACACTGAAGTTTTTCGTAAGACATTTCAATGACTTTGCCAACCTTTTGTCATTGCTGAGGAGTCCTGTGTTGTTACACAGTAAGTAGCTCTGCAGATCTTTCCTGGATAACCCATCTCTATTCCTGATTTTTGATGAAATTACTGATTGGACATATAAGTCATATGTCTAATCTCTTCAGCAAAAACTTGTTCATCCATACTTAGGTGTTCTTTCCAAAACATGCAACTATGGTGATTTCAAGTCATCAAGTTCAGATTTCATTTTTGCTTGACAATTCCTTTCTCAGTTCATCTCTTTGCTTTCACATATTACCAGAGGCAACAAGAATAAAACCAGGTTTAACCTTCCAAATATTGCTTGGCAGTCTCATTTAAATATCTGCTTATGACTTTCAAGCTATACTTTCTATTCAACAACAGTAAACTTCAGCCAAGTTAGTAGAGGTGTGTTACTGGGGGTATGCCGCCGGGGGAATCCTCATAAAATTGCCTTTCCTTTCATTTCTAGTAACATAGTTCTTCATGTTCCAAATTTTTTGATATTTTTTATAGCAATATCCTACCATGTTATACCAAAATTTCAGGAGAGAGTCCCAAGGCAAACAAAATGAATAGAACATACGTGAACATGTACATACGCACATGCTTGCCCTTATGTGAATACGCCATGTATGTTAATGCACACATGTGTATATATATAGTTTATTTTAAAGAATTGGCTTATAAGATTGCTCAACCTAGCAAATCTGTAATCTGTTGAATAAGCCAGGTGGTTGGAAACTCAGTCAAGATTTCTTTGTTACAGTTATGAAGCAGAATTTACTTTCTTACAAATTTCAGTTTTTGATTTAAAGGACTTTCAAATGATTGGATGAGGACCAGCCTTTTATCGAGGCAATCCTCTTTATTTAGCAGATGTTAACACACTGATACAGTGCCTTCACAGCAACACCCGAATTAATGTTTGATTAGCTAACTGGACATTACACTTATCCAAATTAACACATAAAACTTACCATAGTATGTGTTATATCTACTTATTTTCTATTTACAACATACTTCTCTTAAATTACAGAGAACCAACTAACTGCATAGAACAATCCAGATGAAACCTCACAACTTCACTGGGAAGAGAATTGTGTTTCTAGTACTACTATGATTGCTTAGATTATTATTATTATTATTATTATTTTGGTTTTCACTCTTTGTTAGACCAGTTTTACTATTAACTTTATTCATCTCTTAGTCATCACTTATTTATCCCACAAACACTTGTAAAATGCTACCAGACCCTCGATACTGGAAAGTAGCCTTTTAAATCTATGATATCTGCACTAATGAAAGCATTATAGTCGGGCCCGGGAGTTAGCTCAGTGGTTCCGGTGCCTGTCTTGGAAGCGCAAGGACCCGGGTTCGATCTCCGGTCACCACATACCATACTGGGTGTGGAGACTCACGCCCAGCAGCAACCAGTATCACATACCACAGTGCCGGGCGTGGTGGCTCACACCTGTAATCCCAGCACTAGGGAGGCAGAGGCAGGAGGATTGCTGTGATGTGAGTTTGAGGCTGAGCTCAAGGCCAGCCTGAACACAAAAAGTGAGACCCTGTCTCAAAAAAACCTAAAAAAAAAAAAAAA
>PVIR01041952.1:0-12332 GCA_004026965.1 Petromus typicus | reverse complement strand
TCTAATGAATATCGATGCCAAAATCCTCAATAAGATCCTGGCAAACAGAATACAGAGAATTATCAAAAAGATTATACACCCTGACCAAGTTGGATTCATCCCAGGGATGCAAGGATGGTTCAACATATGTAAATCAATCAATGTTATACACTATATTAACAGGCTTAAGGACAAAAATCATATGGTCATGTCAATGATACAGAAAAAGCGTTTTACCAAATACAACATCCATTTATGTTCAAAACCCTACTGAAGATTGGAATAAATGGTCTGTATCTCAAACTAATAAAAGTTATCTATGAGAAACCATCAGCCAGTATCATACTAAATGATCAAAAATTGAAACTTTTCACACTAAGATCAGGAACAAGACAAGGATTCCCTCTCTCACCACTTCTGTTCAATATAGTTCTTGAAACATTAGCCATAGCAATTAGGCAATAGAAAGAAATAAAACGAATAAAGATTGGAAAAGAAGAAGATAAATTGTCATTATTTGCTGATGACATGATACTCTATCCAGAGGATCCTAAAAACTCAATTAAAAAACTGCTAGACCTAACTGCCAAATTTAGTTGTGTAGCTGGTTACAAGGTCAATGTTCAAATATCAAGAGCCTTTGCATACAGAAACAGTAGACTCACTGAGATATAAATTGGTGAGTCAGTCCCTTTCACAATATCACCTCCCAAAAATGAAATATCTAGGAATCAATCTAACAACCTCTACTTTGAAAACTAGAGCACTCTGAAAAAAGGAGATGGAAGATGATATCCAAAAATGGAAAGACATACCTTGCTCCTGGGTAGGAAGAACCAATATCGTCAAAATGGCTATACTCCCAAAATTACTCTATAGATTCAACACAATCCCGATTGAAATCCCAACAGCATATTTCACAGATCTAGAGAACAAAAAATCAAAACTTTCATCTGGAACCACAAAATACCTAGAATAGCAAAAGCAATTCTAAGTAACAAGGACATGGTGGGGAGTATCACAACCCCAAACCTGAAACTATACTATAAAGCCACTGTGCTAAAAACTGCATGGTATTGGCAAAAGTAACAGACCTGAGGATCAATGGAGTAGACTAGAAGATCTGGAAAATACTCCAGATACACTGAGCCACCTCATCTTTGACAAAGGAGCCAAAAATCCTCAATGGAGAAAGATAGCCTCTTTAACAAATGGTGCTGGAAAAACTGGGCTTTAACTTGCCAAACACTAAAGCTAGACCTAGCTCTTTCACCATGTACCAAGCTAAAGTCAAAGAGGATAAGAGAACTAAATATTAAAACAGACACTCTAAACCTGCTGCAAAACAGGTTAGGTAAAACTCTTGAAGACATTGGCTTAGGAAAGACTATTTGAACAAAACCTCTGTAGCACAGGAATTGGCAGAAGCAATCAGCAAATGGGACCTCATTCTTTTAAAAAGCTTCTGCACAGCAAAGGAAACCACCAACAGTGCAAACAGGCAACCAACAATGTGAGAAAAAATCTTTACCAGCTGTTCCTCAGACAAAGGTTTACTATCTAGAATATATAAAGAGCTTAAAAAAATCACCCCACCCAAATTTAAAGACCCAATTCATAAATGGGCATCTGAAATGAACAGATACTTTTCAGAGGAAGAAGTAAAAGCAGCTAAGAAGTATATGAAGAAATACTCAACATCATTAGTCATTCAAGAGATGCAGCTGAAAATAACACTGAGATTTCATCTAACTCCACAAAGAATGGCTGCCATTTCAGAATTAGCCAGCAACAAATGTTGGTGAGGCTGAAGAGAAGAAAGAGCCCTTCTCCACTGTTGGTGGGACTGTAAACTCGTACAACCCCTGTGGAGATCAGTTTGGAGGTTTCTCAAAAAGCTAGGATTGGAGGTCCCATTTGACCTAGCCATTGCCCTGCTAGGTATATACACACAAGAATTAAAAGACTCATATCACAGTGACATATGTGCACCCATGTTTATAGCAGCTCAGTTTGTGATTGCTACATCTTGGAAACAACCTAAATGTCCATCAGCTGGAGAATAGATAAGAAAGCTGTGGTTCTTCTACAGAATGGAGTATTACTCTGCCATAAAAATGATAAGTTTGAATCATTTCTACTTAAATGGACATACCTTGAGGATATCCTCATAAGTGAAATAAATAGGGCACAGATAGGTACATATCACATCTTTTCTCTGGTATGAGAAAATAAAGATGTAAATGAGTTCTAGAATTATATGCTATATGTTGTGAAATAGAAAATACTCAAAGTGAAACAGGGTGAAGTGGGAAAATAATGAGATTATAACAAAAAAGAAAGGAAACAAAGTTTATGTGTATAGGGGTTGGGGGTGGTAGGGTGGGTAGGCTTATGGGAAAAAATGAGAATTAAGTTGTGTCATATAGTGGTACAAATTCTCATTGTTGAGTGCAATCATGATGTGTATATGTAATATACCAAGAAAGATTTCAATTAATAAAAAATTTAAAAGAACAGACTGGGCCTGTACTTCTCAAACTTTTTGTGAAATCAAAAGGGAAGCAATGCTCCCAAATATATTTCTGAAAGCAACCATTATGTAGATTCCAAAAACAGAGAAAGGTCCAAGCAATTAAGAGAAATACAGACCAAACTCCTTAATAAGCAAAGATGCAAAAATCCTGAATAAGATACTGGCAAATAGAATACAAAGAATTATCAAGAAGATCATACACTCTGACCAAGTTAGATTCATCTCAAGGATGTAGGGGTGGTTGAACATATATAAATCAATATACATAATATATTATATTAATGTACTCAAGGACAAAAACCATATGATCATCTCAATAAATGAAGAAAAAGCTTCTGAAAATATCAAACATCCCTTTATGATGAAAATCCTACAAAAAATTGGAAGAGAATGACTTTATCTGAAGCTAGTGAAAACTATTTATGAGAAATCAAGAGTCAGTATTATTCTAAAAGTTCAAAAATTGAAGCCTTCCACACTAAGACTAAGAACAAGACAAGGATGTCCAGTATCACCACTCTTGTACAATATAATGCTGGAAACGTTAGCCACAGAAATTAAATAAGAGAATGAAATGATAGGAATAAAGATAGGAAGGGCAGAAATCAAACTATAGTTATTTAATGATGACATGATACTCTATTTAGATGATCCTAAAAACTCAACCAAAACACGGTTAGACTTAATCATCAAATTTAGTAGCATAGTGGATACAAGGTCAGTGCTCAAAAATCAATAGCTTTTGTAATCACAGACAAGAGATTCTTGAGACAGAAATTCAGGAGCCAATACCTTTCACAAGAGCATCCAAAAAATGAAGTATCTAGGAATTATTCTAACAAAGGAGATGGAAGATCTCTACTCTGAAAACTACAGCACTCTCAAAAGGGAGTTAGAAGAAGATATCAGAAAATGGAAAGACATCTGTTGTTCATGGGTAGGAAGAACCAACCTCATCAAAATCCCTATACTCTCACAACTACTATATAGATTCAGTGCAGTTTAGACTGAAATCCCAACAGCATATTTCACAGATCTAGAGAAAATAATCCAAAAATTCATCTGGAACCACAAAAGACCTAGAATAGCAAAAACAACGCTAAGGAACAAGGACATGATGGGGGTATTACCATCCCCAACTTGAAACTATACTACAAAGCCACCATGATAAAAACTGCACGGTACAGGCAAAGTACCTGAGGATCAGTGGAGTAGACTAGAAGATCCAGAAACAATTCCAGATACACTGAGTCACCTCATATTTGACAAAGGAGCCAAAATCCTCAATCAAGGAAAGATAGCCTCTTTAACAAATAGTGCTGGAAAAAATGGGATTTAACTTGCCAAAGAATAAAGCTAGGTCTGTCTCTTTCTCTGCATACTAAACTAAAATCAAAGTGGATGAGAGATGTAAATATTATAACAGAAACATTAAACCTGCTGAAAAACAGGTTAGGTAAAACTCTTGAAGACACTGGTCTAGGGAAAGACTTCATGAACAAAACCTGTGTAGCACAAGAACTGTCAGAAGAAATCAACCAATGGGATCTCATTAAAAAGCTTTTGAACAGCAAAGGAAAACATTAAGAAAGTGAAAAGACAAATGACAATATGAGAAAGAATCCTTTCCAGCCAGTTCTAAGAAATAGGGCTACTATCTAGAATACGTAAAGAGTAAAAACATCAATACCCTCAAATTTAAAGATTCAATTAAAAAGTGGGCATCTAAAATGAACAGACATTTTTCAAAGAAACAAGTGAAAGCAGCTAAGAAGCACGTGAAACACTGCTCAACATCACTGGTCATTTGAGAGATGCAGATGAAAACAACTTTGAGATTACATTTCACTCCACAAGAATGACTGCTATCTTGCAATTAACTAGCAACAAATGCTGGTGAGGCTATGGAGAAAAAAGGAGTGCTTCTCTACTGTTTGTTTGAATGTAAACTTGTTGCATCAACTGTGGAAATCAGTGTCAAGATTGTTCCAAAAACTAGGATTACATGAAAGAATTAGAAGGTTCAGATCATGGCCACATCTGTGCTCCCATGTTTATAGCAGCTCACTTTGGAAACAACCATAATGCCATACAACTGGAGACTTGATAAAGAAGATGTGGTTCTTCTATAAAATGGAATAAGTACTCTGTCAAAAAATGATAAGATTGAGTCCTTTATACTCAAGTGGACATACCTTGAGGACATACTCATAAGTGAAATAAATAGGTCACAGATTTGTAAATATTGCAACTTTTTTTCTGGTATGAAAAAATGATATAAATGAGTTCTAGAAGATATAGTAGTAGCTATTGTGAAATAGAACATATTAAAAAGCAAATGGGGTGTATGTGTAGGAAAAAGTAGAAAAATAATGTGATGGTAATTTAAAAAAAGGAAACAAAGTTTGTATATATGGAGGTGGGGGTTGTAGAATGGGTAAGGGAATCAGAAAAAAATGAGAATTAAGTTGTGTCATTTCCTGGTACAAATTCTCAATGTTCAGTGTGATCATGATGTGTATATATAATGTACCAATAAAGATTAGAAATTAAAAAAAACTTTATACAAAAGTAATGGAAAATTTTCTTTGCATGGGTAAGAATTTGACATATGGATAAATGAAGTCTTAATAGTTATAACCAGAAAACAATACATAACAACATACAATAGTCAAGATTCTAGAAATTCAACACAAGATCACAATATTGAAAATTATTAAAGAAAGAAGATAAATCATCTATAGAATTAGAAATACCCATTGCAATCACAGTAGTCTTCATAACACAGATTCTTCAGTCTAGGAGTGCTTGTAGTGAAGAATTTCAAGGCTGAAAAACCCTTCCTCCATGGTGAGTTATCCATAAACTTTTCTCTCAAAATTTTTGTTAAAATAAGATCAATGTATTATAAAGAATACCTGAAGAAATTCAAGGCTACCAAGCCAGCTCTCCAAAACTGTATAAAACATTCCTGAAAAGCATAATAAAGGCAACATTACAAAGCATACCAATAGAATGACTGCATCACACAACACACGCAATTAAGCAGAATGGAAAAAAAAGAAGTCAACAATAAGAAAATAATATAATGACAAAGATAAGCCAGTATCTATCAGCTATAACCATCAGTGTGAATAATCTCAATTCTCCAGTCAAATGAAACAGACAGGAAGAATGGATTGAGAAACATCATCCAACAATATGCTGCATACAGGAAACACATTTAACTAAAAAGAAGAACTACACAAAGTGAAAGTTAAAAGATGGAAAATAATTTTTGATGTGACTGAAACTCAGAAAAAAAGCAAGGATAGCTATTCTATTTCCAGCCAATGTCAATTTCAAGCTGAGACTGATTAAAAGAAACAAAGTCATCAAATACTTACTAAGGGAACAACCCTAAAGGAAGAAATAACGGTTAGAAGTATATACGCAAGACATACTGGAATATCCAGAATTATAAAGTAGGTATTAATAGATATGCAAAATCTAATAAGCATTCACATAATTGTAATGAGAGACTTTAATGTCTTACTATCACAAGTAGATCACCTAGACAAAAAAATCAATAAAGCAGTATCAGAGCCGAACTATCCTTTTGAATATATGTACTTAATAAATATCTTTAGTGTTCCAACCCATATGAGAATACATAATGTCCTCAGCTACAAATGCCATGTTCTCTAAAATAAATCATATATTAACCAATAGAATATGCTTAAAGTAAAAGCAAAGGAACTTATGTGTGTTCACCTATGTGTTATCCCATGTATGTTATCTGATGGTAATTCAATGAAATTGGAATTCAATCCAAAAGAAACCACAAAATTATGTAGACAAGTAGAAATTAAATAACACCTTCTTGAAAAATCACTGGGTCAGAAATGAAATGAAACAGCATATACAATTAAATAATAATCCTGATACAAAATACCAGAATTTATGGGTTGCAATGAAAACAGTTCTGAAGGGAAAATTTATAGCACTGAATCGCACATCAGGAAATCAGAAGGAACTCAAATAAACAATAGAATAATAAACCTCACACAATCACATAAGAAGAACAAGTCAAGCCCTTCAGTCTTTTAACCCTTCACCACTCATCTGCCCAGTGTCTGTCTTCGCTCTCTCTCTCTCCAATCAATAAGCCACCCCATGCTAACATTTTAAAATCTTTTCCTTCTACAGTCAGGGAAATTACATCTAATAAAAAAAACCTACAGATCATACTCACTTCTCTCCCTGCCAGTTCTCTCTGATTCTTATTTCCTTTTGCATTCGCTTTTATATTTATGAAAAGGGAATGCCAGCTAAGAAACAAAAATCACTGTAAGTACAGAGGACTCGATAATTTAAAAAAATGGTTTTAATGTCCTTCCTAAATGAACTTAAAATTCCATCTTATAACAACATTATCATAAACTGAACAAAGTTGAATTTCCATCTACTTTAAATGAGCATTTTTTTTCAATTATAATAGTATTTGGTATGTTGACTCATTTTTCTGTCTTCTGTAGAGTAACTTCTCATGAATTTTGACACTTGGAACCCTGTCTCCTCCTCAATTGACAACCATCAGAGAGCACATCTACCTAAAATGAGAAAAGAGAATCCATAATTTGAAAACTATTTCAATTTCTTGTTGCAGATTTGAAAGCATTTGCATCCACCTTCACATCATGCACAATTCCAATAAAATGTGTGTAGATGCTAAATTGTAAGAATGAAGAAAGCTTTTGCTTCTTCTTACAAAATTCAGCAAATTCTCTCCAACCTTTCACATACCAACTATTATTAAAATGTCATAGTTCATATGTTAATATTAATATGTACATAATAAGTAAAGCCTAAAGTCAATTGAGACTGACTGTACTGAACATTACTTCGAATTTGACAAATGCAAAATGATGTTCATTTATCAAGTACAATATCACACAGTATAACCTCCCTGTCCTGAGAATTCCTCTGAATTCGTGTTCTGAATGTTCTGTGTCCCTCTCCAAATTTTGGGTGAGTGGAAATACAGAAATGCCTTTCAGCTTTGCTCTTCTGCTTTAAGGTGAGAAAAATTTACAACATAGATTCATTTTCTCACTAAAGCTTAAACCCTGGAGAAACTCAGGTATGCAGGCATAGAGATGGATCATCATGGAATTGAGATATGAAGAGTACGTGTTGTGAGTTTGAGCACATGTGATTAGTACTCAGAAAACATGGGAGTGTTTAGAGACCACAACATTTTATCATGGATCTGATGAGCTACAGCTGCTGATCTTGACCTTTGGAAAGCACAATGTCCAGTGTTTCCTGTGTGAGCACTGGGCTCTTCAGACTCTTCCCACAGATACCCAGCATTAACTCCTCTAGTGCCATCCATCACCATCAGGAATGGCAACTATGAGAAAGACTTACTGACAAAGGCTTCGGAGCAAATCTGCCCATGAGCAGGGGCCCTAGGGATGCTGCTCTCAGAGGAAGAGAATAAAATCATGGTGGCCCTAGGTGGAGAAGTACTCAAGGATAATTTCCAACTTATGTTTTTGCCCTGGATACCAGACCACATGTGGTGACCTCTTTAGCCACCAAGGGCCAAATGGTGACAAATTTCTCCAGAGACATTGAGGAGTCACAGTGGACAAGAGTGAAGGGCATAAGAATGTACACCCGTGTCACAATGACACTTGAAATGACAATTACACAGTGTATATTTATGTAGCTGACACTCAGTTGTACTCTTCACATGATCACTTGGCATTTCTGTCTACGATGTTGCTTTTAATTGTTATTTCTCTTCTCCTGAATTTTCCTGCCTTTGTGTGCAATTTGATTACTGAACCCTGTCTTGTGGAAAGGAGGATTGCTGTGCACCAGAATGGAAACGTGATGTTAGGGAGTTTTTTCCCTCTCTATGGATGTGTTTATAATACTGGCATCTTTGGCATAAAGCCTTTTAAGGATTTCTATACCATACCGTAAGTGTCTTATTCATTTATTCTTTTTCTTAGTGGCTTTCAAAAGATGGATAATAGTCAGCCACTATTGTAAATAAACTCTAAGTTGTTATTTCCTGGCAGGGGACTATGACTATGACTCCTGGAACTCCAAGATAGGCTGAGAATAAGGAATGTGTCATCTGGAGATTTTTACCCATTAGTTTGAATATCTTTCATTGGTACCCATGTTTAGTTTCTGTTTTCAGGTACTATCATATCAGTTCTGTCACTGATAAAATTAAATAGTAAATTTTGCAAAGTGTCAGAGAACTAATTCTAGCAAATGATATGTGCCCTTGTGAGAAAAGGAAATGGCACTGAAACAGCGACTATGTCTTTTACAAGATGCTGGATCCACAGTGCTCCTGGGCACACTGCCCATTTGGGAGAGCAGGGAAGGCAGTGTAGAGAATCTGAGTCTTCTCCACTATATACGAGGTCTCTGATTAGCTCATATTCTTTATATTGTTTAGATATTTACTTACATTTTATTAATAGACACTTGCCATATGGTTACATTGTTTTTGAGACAAGATCTTACCCAGTTACCAGGACTGGCAGCTAACTTCTGGGCCAAAGAAATCCCTCTGCTTCAGTCTCTGGAGCAGCGGGCATTTCTCATTACATCCTGCAGGCATTTTTCTGTGATTTTCCACAATGTGGTAAACATGCTTATCAACTTGCTTAATATAGAAACCTTGATTCTGGTAGCTGTTACTGAGTGCTTCTTCTCAGCTAGTGACAGATTAGAAGGATTAGTGAGTGACTGACTCGGGGAAGTCTACTCTGAACCTCCTGAGCACTGGGAAAGAATTAGTCACTCGTGTCACTTACTGAAAATGGCAGGGAGTGTTTTACTTGAGCAGGACATAAACTTCGCTAATGGGACCACTGCAGTGTGGTTTTGGAGTGAGGATCAGGACTGCAGAGGATTCTGAGTGGTGTGTGTGCATAGGAGTTTACAGCTGAAAAGCAGGACCAAGGTCACAGGATAGAGTATTACTAAAAGATTCCATAGGGATAATGAGAGGCTCTGGGTAAAATAGTCTTAGGAGATTCTAACTAATGGTGTCACAGCAGGATCAGACATCTTGGTAGAGTGGGGGACAAGAAAATGATTGCTATTGCGTGTCATCAGATTTCAAGACAGTTCAAAGATCCAGGGTTTGTTTCTCTACCTGGGAATAGAAGAGAAATTATTCATTGTTCTAGTGGCCCCTGCTGTCTACTGCCACATGTTCAGGAATCGGTCCATCATTGCAGTTGGCTCTATTTGGCACCCATGCCCTTTAAAATTGGTCTATGAATATGTGCACCCATGTTTATAGCAGCTCAGTTTGTGATTGCTAAATCTTTCAGCCAACCCAAATGCCCATCAACTGGACACTGGATAAAGAGGCTGTGGTTCTTTTATAGAATGGTGTGTTATTCTGCCATAAAAATGCTAAGATTGAGTCATTTATACTCAAATGGAGGTACCTTGAGGACACACTCATAACTGAAATAAATAGATCACAAATGTGTAAATATTGTATCTATGGTATGACAAAATGAAGATATAAATGAGTATATGAATATATAGTAGATATTGTGAAAAAGAAAACATTAAAAAAGAAATGGGGTGTAGGAGTAAGTAATGAGGGGAAAAATAAGTGATGGTAATAAAATAAGAAAGAAAATTTATATATATAGGGAGTGACGGGTTGTAAAATGGGCAGAGGAATGGGGAAAAATGAGAATCAAAACATGTTGTATACTGGTACAAATTACCAATGCTGAGTACTATCATGTTATGTATAAATAATGACCTATAAAGATTCAAAATTAAAAGAATAAGTCTTCTAATGTGACACTGATGCATAGCTTATTATGTGAGTGCATGTGAAAGGGAGACAAAAGCATTTGGATCATAAATGATATCATACTGGATTGGAAAACAGTCATTTAATCTTTGCCTCACAGACTTCTGTATTCTCTCTGCAGTCTTATACCCCACAACTACCAGAACTATCTAGCTTTCATTTTTGCCATAGAAGAGATCAATAAGGATCATCATCTTTTACCTAACATGTCTCTGGGTTATGAGTTCCATAATTTAATTTACAGTCATTGGAGAATGTTGGAAAATTCCTTCATTTTGCTGGCAGGACAACATGAGGTCCCTAATTATACGTGTAGGACAGAGAGCAAGTCTGTAGCAGTACTTTCAGAAATGTCCTGGGGAGCATCTGCCCAGACTGGACCACTTTTAGAACTTTACAAATTTCCACAGGTAAAGATGAGACCATGTCTGTTTTTTCAACTAATAAGAGCCTAAACTGATTTTAAAATGAAACTTTTATAAGGTATCTTTCAAAGTGTATAACAAGAGTAAGTAACAGGACTTAGTGGGTTGTCCATGATTACGTTCTCAGAATCTAAGAAAAAAGACAGAAGCAAGCTAAGGAAAGATTTTCCTGGAGATTTGAGTCCACTCTTTTACATTCTATGAAACAAGAGTGACATGATTATAGAGATGGAAATAACAAGTACCTCTTTCTACAACTTACAACTCTCACTCACTATGCATCATATCTACTGTTGTGCTTTACAAAAACACTCTCAGTGTATTATTCCAAATGTCTTCTCTTTTTAGGTTACCTATGGTTCTTTTGATCCTATACTGGCTGACAGTGCCCAGTGTCCTTCTCTTTATCAGGTAGCCCCAAAAGACACATCTTTGGCTCTTGGCATGGTGTCCTTGATGCTGCATTTTAGCTGGACATGGGTGGGCCTGCTCATCACAGAAGGTCATAAAGGTCTTCAATTTCTCTCAGATATAAAAGAAGAGATGGACAGGAATAAAATCTGTGTAGCATTTGAGAAAATGATCTCAACTGTTGCTGTGTCATATCTCTCAGCTGTCCAGATACATGAGATCCTGACCACAGAAATTTCGTCAGTAAACGTGATTATTATTTACTATGATACTGATAGTGTAAATGATATAAATTATAATGTAGGTCAACACTTAGTGACATGGAAAGTCTGGGTCACAAACTCAAAATGGCACACTGACATGGCTGGAAGAAATTTCATCCTTTACCCATTCCATGGAATTCTTGTTTTTTCACACCACCATGAGGAGATTTCAGGTTTCCAAAATTTTGTAAAGGAAGCTACTCCTGAAAAATACCCAGAAGACACTTACCTTTATATGTATTGGTTCAAGAATTTTGCTTGCTCACTCTCTGAATCTGACTGTGCATTGAAGGACTGTACACCAAATGCGTCTCTGGCTTGGTTGCCTCCAAATCATTTTGACACAGCTATGAGTGATGAGAGTTACAATATATACAATGCTGTGTATGCCGTGGCCCATGCTCTCCATGAGATGCTTTTCGAAGAAGTGCAAATAACCTCAATGAGAAATAAAAAAGCAATGATGTCTTCCCCCTGGCAGGTAATATGTCTTCCGTTGGATGACATGTACTGTCACCAAGGTGCATTTCTTATAGTACTCTACACGTGCTCCACTCAAGATTAGAATAATTTACACAAAGTACATGACATTATGTACCAGGCTTGTTGTTAAGTAGGTGAGTTTTGAGCTGAGTATTAATAATGCTTAATTGAGGAGCTACTATCCAAGAAGATGAGATATTTGTGTGGCAAGATAGTTCCTTCTGTCTAGAGGATGTCAATGTCTTGTTGAACTACATATGTTGACCCAGTTCTTAAAAGACAGTAGGAACACTTACCCTCACTTATGAAATTAAATGGTGCTAAACCTTACAGTACACACAGTACATGAATTTGGTGCTTAATTCTGCAAACTTTAAATA
>PVIR01041951.1:0-12484 GCA_004026965.1 Petromus typicus | reverse complement strand
CGCAGCCTCTTCTAACCACACCCCATTTAGAGGAGCTCAGAGTCAGGAGAAGAGGAGTCGGAAATGTAGGTTTTCAAAACAACTTCCAAATGCAGAGCTTCATCTGGGCCTCCGAGTCACCTGTGTGAACAGCTGCTGACATTCACTGACAACTTAACCGGGGCCAGGTCAGCTGAGCCGTCTTAGTCTGTTCCTCTGCCTAGTCCACACAGAAACCCCGAGAGGACTGCCTGCTGCTCGCCCTCAGAGGGAGAGGCGGCCCGGCTGGTGAGACTGAGGCTCCCACCCAGGCATTTACAGAAGAAGCAGAAAAGCCAGCATTCAATCCCTCTCTGCTGTAATGCAGCAAATTTTTAAACTCCAGTTTACACGAAGGGAAAATTAGGCCTAGAAAACCTAAGTGACTACCTTGGGGTCACACAGCTGGCATGTGACACAGCCTCAGGTTACCTTTTCCTTTTCCAGTGCTCTTTCCAGTGAGGGTTCTGAGATTAACATATGAGTTTTTTCTTCCAGCAGTCATCACATTAGACTCACTTCTCTGAGAAGGATTTTTTTCAGGAACTTGGTTCTTTCTAAATACTCAGCTACAACCTATCTCTTGCTGATGTGCCCACTTCCCACCCAACACACATGCACAGACCCATGAGGGGCACAGCGGAGCAGAGGACAGCATTAGCAGTGACCACTGTGGACAGAGATGCAATCTCAGGACGAGCCCTCTGAGGAGCCCAGCCTCGGGGGAAGACTGGCAGGGCCTCACGTCCTCTCTGCAGGCTGCCAGTATGTCCAGCCCAGTCAATGGCAGGGGTGACAGCCAGGTGCTTTCCTCACCTAGACTGGGCCTCGGGCCCAAGGAAAGCACTGGTCACCTGTGGCTGGCAGGCCGTTGGCAGCTGCTGTACCCCAGCCTGTTTAGGGGACACCACTGGCCAGGGGAGGAAGACAGGCAGTCACCTCCAACTTCCAGTTTCCTCCTCTGTAAACTTGACTAATAATAGCACTTACTTCACCAGGTTTTGTAAGAATTCCACCACAGTGGAAACAAACATTGCGACACGCATCACTGTGCAAAGGTAAGGGTGCAGGCGTGCTGTCCCTCAGGCAGTGTGCTCGACCTGGTACTCAGGGGTCCTGGGGGAGGAGGTCTTCCCATGGGATTGTAGCCCAGAGAAGCTCTTCCTCTGGCTGGGGTCCCAAGTTCCCCAGAATTGGGGATCTCACAGCTGGACATTTGACTAACCGAAATCATAGGCTTTCAGAGGAAGCTGGGACCCAGGATCCCAGAACTTCTCACTCAGCTGGGAGGGGCGACCAAGGGATGGAGGGAGGGCAGGGGTTGTGCAGGCCTTGGGCAGGGCAGGTGGCACCATGGGAGGGTGTGCTGGGGCGTGGGAGAGAAGACAGAGCCAGCTTTCCAGATGCCCAGATGCCCAGTGTCCTCCTTCCATTCCAAGAGATAGCACTTCCGGTTCTGTCCCACTATTGCTTCAGACACCACAGAGCTCAGCAAAATACCAGTATTTGCTCTAAACTCCCAGCACTGGGCCGGGGATTTAGCTCAGCGGTTCTGGCGTCTGCATGGCAGGCAAAAGGTCCTGAGTTTGGTCCGCCATAGCACACACCACAATGTCAGGCACAGTGGCTTGCGCCTGTAATACCAGCAGGCAGGAGGACTGCTGTAAGTTTGAGCTCACCTGGGCTACAGAGTGATCTCAGGACTAGCCTGAACTACAAAGTGAGAATCTGTCTCAAAAACAAAACAAAACAAACCAAAAAAAACAGAAATAAAACAAGCTTCCGGCACTCTGTGTATACATACTGTCACCAAGTGCTGCCATGATGCTTTGCATGCCTTAACTTCAGCCTCTCTGGAGCTCATACTGCTATTATCCCCACTTTATAGACCAGGTGACTGTGAGGGTCCCCAACCCTCTGTGCCACATACTGGAAGGGAAACAAGCCAGTACGCCAAGCCAGGAACTCGGCCTCCAGGGTCGGCACGAATGTCACCACATGCATCACTGCCCCCCAGACCAGACGCTTCTAAGCCACAAGTGACTTAACTGTGAAACATTGAAAGTGGTGGCCTCTGAGGCCAAGTCACCAGGCATGTGGCCGCTGAAGGCAAGGAGCCCTTCTAGAGGATACCTCTGACTGCACGTAACTCCAGAAGAAGAGAAAGGGACCACTGCCTGCTAGAGAGACTAAGCAGGAGACAAACTAAGAAAGCCATGGCCAGAGACTTAGCTCAAATGGTACAGTACCTACCTTGGAAGCACAAGGGCCTGAATTCGATTCTGCTACTACAAAAATAAAAAGCTCAGAATGCCAACGCTGGCTTGCACTTGTTCATGCGTGGTTCACCACCCACCATGCTGCACCCAAGTCCCTCCAGCCTGCTCTGTGCAGAGGCCCCGGGATGAAGTGTACCTGTGACGATGCAGGTGAACCTGACGTCGCTATCCTCGGACACAGCCCGGGACTTGAGCGTGGTCTCGAACAGTGGCTGCGTCTCCTCTGTGAGCTGCGCAATGATGGAGCAGAAGGTGCTCCTAGGAAAGGCAAAGAGGCGTTCAGAGCGACCTTCACCGGCCAACTATGCTGCCACTTGGCCTTACCAGGGCAGCACAGTCTCATCAGTCGGCCCATCACTGGGACCCTCAGTTTGGGACCCCGGCTCCCCCAGGCTGCTAGCCAGGCTGGGAATGGAATCTTGATCCAGATCCATTCCAATAGGCCACTGACCCAGGCCAGGGCCCTGAGCATGCTGGACAGCCCACTCAAGCCACCATCCCATCTTCACAGGGCTGGCTTTGCCCCTCACCTCCATCTCCAGGAGAGCTGTGCACAGGGCACTCACAGGGACAAACAGAGCTCCCACACAAAAGAGGAAAAAGCCAGCTAACTTCCAAAGACCCAAGCTTGGGCTTGGAAGAAAATCTCTTGCATTGCTTTGAATGACAGTGGACCCCAGGGGTCTAGACTCAAAAAGGGTTTTTCACTCATAAAGAAATCAGACTTTACAAAGAGACTTCAGCCAGGAGTCATGGTGTACACCTGTAATCCCTGTTACATAGGAGCCTGAGGCAGAAGATCATGGGTTCTAGGCCAGCCTGAGTCATTTAGTGAGACTCTGTCTCAAAGTCAAATTTTAAGAAGAGCTGGGGATTTAGCTCAGTGGTAGAGCACTTGGCTAGCATATAGGAGGCCCTGGGTTGAATCCCCAGTCAAAAAAAAAAAAAAGACAAAAATGAATTCTGATGCAAGCAGGGTTATAAAGCAGCACCAACTATGGCTGCCACATGCTAAAGGGAAAACCGAGCTCCAGGACCGATTGGCAGGCTGGCCAAGCCAAAACTGCTCCTGGGAAAGCCAGAGCTCTTGGCTGTGAGAGTTCCCCAACTTCTGAGGCTTCCTAAGCCCAGCACAGACTCACCAACAACGCCTGGGGCTTATGGTCCGCTCCTCCCAGGCACAGGAAGCAACCACCCTGCCAGCCCCGTCCCAGGCCAGCAGAATCACAGTGCACTCAGGCATAAGCAAAACCAGAGCCACATTGCAGGGTGCACAAACCGTGCCCAGCCCCCTCCCCTTGTGAGCAGTGAGAGGACCGTGCGTGGGGGTGAACTGAGCAGAAGGAACGGTAGAAATGACATCACCCCAAGATGCGTTCTCAGCCTCAGAGGCAAGAGTAGTCCCCAAAGGGCAACATTTACCTGTCTGTGACTCCAGCACAAGTAGACAGAGTTTGCGGGAACACAAACACCAGCAGGGACAGCCCCATACTCGCAATCGGGTTGTCTGCCCTGGGAATATTACTCTGCACTTGGGTTGGAGGAGAGAGATTGATTCCTCAGGAAGCGTGTCAGGAATCAGGCATGGTTCTGGGCAGACGGTTGTTGAGCCCAGAGTCACAGCTTTTCCCCTGAGATGTGGGTTTGGGCATGCAGGGAGTTGGCAACAGCATCCCACAAGGTCCCCCCAGGACGGGGTCCTTAGTCTCTTGCTCTCCAGAACGGGAGTTGGATCTGCAGTGAGATGCTGTGCAGCCCACCCACAACTCATCTGTCCCATAAACATCTCCTCCTTCCCTCTGAGCCATGCAAAGCACAGAGTCCTTGGGTAGAACATCTGGGCGTGCTCCTTACTTCTATTCCCTGACAGTGACTTCTGACCCTGGGACATGCCAAATTGTAACCCACACTTTCTAGACACCGCCAAGCCAAATGTAATCCAGCTTTTGTGACTCTGTAACTAATTCATAATATCCCTGATTAAGCTCTCCTTACATAATTTGAATCCTTCTTCATCCACAGACGTGAACCTGGGTCCAATATTCAGTTTAGGGTCTCAGATAGAAAGCTGCTTGAGCAAGACTAAGAAAAACATTTCAAGATGGGTAATTTGTGCCTGTAACCCCAGCACTTGGGAGGCTGAGGCAGAGGGACACAGGTTCAGCTCTTACCTGGGTAATTTAGGGGAACTCTGAGTCAAATGGTAAACATGATGTCAGTAAAAGAGAGAGACAGAGAGGAAGAAGGGAAAGATGAAGGAGAAAGAAGAGAAGAGGGGCAAGCAGCTGGACACGGTGACACACACCTGAACTCAAGAAGCTGAAGCAGGAGGATTGCCAGACATTTGAAACTAGCCTGGGATTCACAGTGAGGTTAAACAAACTACGCAATGAGTCCGTGTCTCAGAAAACCCCCAATACATAAATAAAATTAAAAGGAAGGAATAAAACATTTCAGCAGCAAGGCACAGTGGCACATGCCTGTAATCCCAGCTCCTTGGGGGCTAAGTCTGAAGGATCACAAATTTGAGGTCAAAGTGGGCAACTTGGGCAAGACCCTGTCTCAAAATTCTTAAAAAGGACGGAGATACAGCTCAGTGGTTAAGCACTTGCCTAGAATGTATGAGGGCTGGGTTTAATCCCTAGTGCCACATTAAAAAAAGAAAGAAAAGGGGCCGGGGAGTTAGCTCAGTGGTTCCGGCGCCTGTCTTGCAAGCCCAAGGACCTGGTTCGATCCCCAGTTAACCACATACAGTACTGGGTGTGGAGACTCATGCTCAGCAGCAACCAGTACCACAAAGCACAATGCCGGGCGTGGTGGCTCACACCTGTAACCCCAGCACTCGGGAGGCAGAGGCAGGAGGATTGTGATGTGAGTTTGAGGCTGAGCTCAGGGCCAGCCTGAACCACAAAAGCGAGACCCTATCTCAAAAAAACCTAAAAAAAAAAAAAAAGAAAGAAAGAAAAGAACATCATTTCAAATACTAGATAACCAAGGAAACTTCTTCAAAAAATTGCAGTGATGAGTGTTCCTGCTAGATATACAATAATATTCCTTTTGAATAAAAAATATTTATCCTCTAAAACCAAAGACCTCTCCGTATGTGGTCCTAAACTGTATGGTAAAAGAAATGTTTGCACTGGAAAACCACAGGTAAAGAGGGGCCAGCAGGAAGAAAGCCCTCTCTCTAAGGAAGTGGTCTGGGAGGCATTTGGGGGGCCAGGGAGCGCCACTGCGCACACTGTCACGTGCCACTGAGTGCCACACTTCTCGTTCCACAGCCTCCCATCCTTCCTCCAAGCCACTCAGATGTGAATGTGCTCTGTTGGGAGCACAGGAGAAAGCAAGCCAGGAGATCCACACACATCTGGAAATGGTGTCCACTTTCAACCGGGGGGGGGGTGAATCTTCGTCTACTGGAGGCCACCCAGATCCAGGTTTCCTCCATGTCCATCCCCTTTGAGGACACAGAAGGGTCTGTGGAGGTGATGAGGTACCAGAAGCCAGTTAGCTTCAGAAACCTTCTTCCACATGAAGAAACTGTAGCCAGCTCTTCCCAAATCCACCAAGGTCTGGGATGAGACCCAACTGGTGGGAAGTAGCCAGGCAATGTTCCCTCTTTGATGGTAACAATTGGTGTAGCCAGGAATATAGCCTTGTCCCCAGCTTGTGAGGCATGAGGAGCCTTTCAACCAGCAAAGCCTGCCTGCACCTTGCTCAGTGGCCCCAGAGAATACACTAATGTAGAGGCCAGGCGTATGGTATCGTCTGATCTCAGACTCCACAGTATATAGGCAGGGAGGTGTGTCAAAGGAAAGGAAAACTCAGAGAAAGAGGAGAAAAAATGAGAATATAAGGGATTACAAGAGGAAAAAACAAACAACATAAAAAGGCAGGAACCATGATTAGAGGATAGCTAAGTTGTCAAACCTAGATAAGTGGTCACAAAAACATGAAAACTTACGATAGGAAGAGATGGGTCACATGACCGCCGGCTCCGTTTTGTCCCCAAGGGCACACGGATGTCACTGCAGGCATCTCAGGGACCCCTGCCTACGTTTCCCTTCCTGAGTTCCTGTGCCCCTTCCCAGTGGGCCATGCAAGTGTCACCCTGGTCTCTGCAGACCCATGCTCACGTGAGTACTAAAGGCTTCCTCTCGACACGTGCAGCTGGTTAGTGCAAGAGCCATCACCCAGCGGCCCTCAGGGCCCAGACCCAAGAGAAAAGCAGTCAGAGAAAGAGAATGCAGTGTAAGGTGCATTTACCTTCCAGAGCTGGGGTGAGACAACCGGCTGCTTGATAAGCTAAGCAAGAAACAGCAAATGGAATCATTAGGCCGAAAAGCAAGGAGACAAGGAGGCCAGATCAACAACAGTCGAGAAGTATTAATCTGCCACCATCTGGGGCCCAGAAGCCTTTCTATTAAAAGGGACCAGCTGTCTTAGTTGGCCTGCTCCGGATAGCAAGTGGCCTCACCATCGGACACCGATATATCTGAAACCAAAAGCTGGTTAAAAGCAGCAGAGACCACGAAAAGGGTTAGGCGGGAGGGAGGCCTGGGGCTGGGCTTTGACAAGGGTGTGCCTTGGGCACATGGATCTGCCCCCTGGGGGGGGGGCTCATGCCTGGTCCCCCACCACAGGGCATCATCCTGGGGCAGCTCCAGCTCCAACTCGCCACCTTTTGGGAGCCCGGAAGCCCCATTCCTAGAAATCCCCTGACAGGTGCCTAGAAAACACCCACCATTAGTGGGTTAAAGTACAGTTAACAAGCAAGACAAACCAGCCAGGAGAGGGGAAGGGGAAGGAAGACAGAGCAGTTAATCCAGCAGGAGCCACGAGGCGCCCAACTCGATGAGACCAGCTCCAAACCCACCATGTCGGTATCCTCCACCCTCCAAACCCAGTTCCCAGCGCTTCCTGACCATTTCTCCTTTCTCTCTCTTCCTACTGCTGTCCTCTGAGTTAGAGCCTCATGGCTCCACCTTTGATGACCACGTCCTCGCTCCTTCACTTTCTTATCACACGGTCCTCTGAACAGGATGCCGAAGTCTCCCACTGGCTATTATGCCCAGACTCAGTGTCTTGACTTGGCACTCAAGGCTCCCTGATCTGCTCACACACACTCCCCGCCCCCATATAAATATGGTTTTTTCCTTCCCCAAACTCGGGTCCCACTGCAGCCAGACCTGCTCCTAAGGGGCACGAGCATCTCCACAGCTTTCGTTTTTTGTCCTCCCTGCTTGGAGAGTCGTCCCTCCTTTCAGTCCACCCAGCTTTCCAACCTGGCTCCTAGCAAAGTGCCAGGCCTGAGCGGGACCCAACAGCTGTTCTCTGAAGAGGGAAGTGGGTGGCGAGCAGAGGGAAGGAAGCGGAGGCACATTTGTCACACAGGAGGGGCCCTGCCCCCCAGAGGGAGCTGCTGCTCCAGAGAAGATGGGAGAGGAGGCCTCGAAGGGCACAGCTACCTCTGCTCAGAACTTTACAAATCCTCGGGGCTGCGCGGGCAGAGCCTCCGTTGGTTTGAAAGCACAGGCTGACTCTGTCCTTTCCTGACTGCGAACTTTCTTAAAATGGAAAGATGTCTCCTCTGAGTTTGGGTTGTGTTCCTGGGAAGGAAGGGAAAGTCAGCTTTCTAGGGAGAGAAGAAAGTGAAGTTTGGCTTGTCCACGGGTGCATGACCGGCCCTAGCTATCATTCAGGCCTCACCCTCCGGCGTTCTTCTGAGGATGGAACACCCCCGCCATCCTGCTGACGGCGAGAGCTCCCCATTTAATGGTCTCTCTGGGGTCAGTCAGGCATCCACTTTGGAGCAAAAAGCCTCTATGGTCTCACCATGTAGTTCTGACCAGCCTTGAACTTGCGTAGCTCAGGCTGGCCTTGAGCTCCCAGTGAACCTCCTGGCTTGGCCTCCCAAGTGCTGGAATTTCTAAATTCTTCATGAAGCAGGGGGAGGTGCTCAGTGGTGAGCACTTGCCTAGCATATGCAAGGCTCTGGGTTCCACCCCAGTACTGCAAAAAATAAGATAAAATAAAGCTGCATATGATTTCAGTGTGGCTAGTGAGGGTCAACTAGCATAGCCTGGGGAAAAAAGAATTTTTCATGCCGCCTTCATTTCACACAAGGAATGAAAGTTCTCATAAGGAACCAATATCCAGGTCATCAAAGATGCCGAGGAGTCCTGGCCTAGGCCTGAGACAATGACCACACAGAGCCCAGCGCACCAGCTCCCTATCTCCTTATCGATGGGCCAGTCTGAGCCTCCGCAGAGTGTACCGCCTCCAGCTGCTCAGGCCAGAGTCTTTTCTTAGCTTTCTTGCTCTTCTTTGTTAAAAGCTGGCTTAATTTCTGTCATCTCCGCAAGCCACTTTCTTTACCTCCCAACAAAATCTTTTCCTGTTTAAAAAAAGAAAAAAGGACCAGTGCATGCCTATAATCCCAGCACTCAGGAGGATGAGGCAGTAGGTGGGCAGCCTACTACTTCAAGGCCAGCCTGGACTACGTAATGAGACTGTCTCAAAAAAAAGTCCTAGCCAGGGGGCCGGGGATTTAGCTCAGTGGTTCCGGCACCTGTCTTGCAAGCGCAAGGGCCCGGGGTTCGATCCCCGGTTAACCACATAACAATACTGGGCATGGAGACTCACGCCCAGCAGCAACCAGTACCACATAACACAGTGCCGGGCGTCGTGGCTCACGTCTGTCATCCCAGCACTCGGGAGGCAGAGGTAGGAGGATTGCTGTGATGAGTTTGAGGCTGAGCTCAGGGCCAGCCTGAATCACAAAGCGAGACCCTGTCTCAAAAAAACCTAAAAAAAAAAAAGTCCTAGCCAGGTGCCTCAGTTTCCCTAAAAGCCTCAGGTAACTTGCTGACTTAAGCTGAAGAGCAGTGGCTGTTTCCAAGCAGTCTGTCCCAGCATCACCATTCTGCCATTCCCGCGCCCCTGGATTGGGGCTTCCACGAAATGAGGGTGTCCCACAAAAGCCAGGTCACCGTAATATGTTCCCATTAGCTGCGGCTCCTTACTCTCCTCCAGCCTCGCCTCAGCCCACTTCCTGTACAGCTGTGAGGCTGGAGGTTGACTGAGTGCCTCGCACATCAAGGCCCTCAGATACCCTTGCTCGGACTTGGGGATGGAAACCTCGCCAGAGGCCACCGTGGGCAGGGAGGTGAGTGGAGAAACAGTCTGGACCTAGAACCAAGGCTCCCAGAGCCCCAGCCACCCGCACAGCTGCCCATCAGCTCCCAGGGGCAGCCTGTTGGCACAAAGTTCAATTCAAATGATGACTTAAGAACTCCATGATAAGCAGGAAGTGGCGCACACACCTATGGTCCCAGCATTCTGGTAGGCCGAGGCAGGAGAACTGCAAGTTCAAGCCCAGTTTGGGGAATTTAATGTTCCTTAGTTAGACCCCGTCTCAAAATAGAAAATAAAAAGAGGCTGGAATGTAGCTCAATATGAAGTTCCTGGATTTAATCCCCAGTACCCCAAAAAAGGGTAGACCTAGAAAACACTGGAGTAAAAGGTGAGTGGGGACAGAACTTGCCTCCTGGTGAGGACCCTGGGATGGCGAGGCTCACCTCTTCCTCCCTCAGCTCAGCCTCCTCCCCATCTCTGCAGGCAGCTCCCTGTTCTAAGGGACCAGACTGTGCAGTCACCTCCTCCAGCACAAGTCAGACCTCAGGGAGCCCTGGGAACCACGGCAGCCTCCTTCATAGTCCCTTCTGTGTGCAAAGGCTCCTCTGGGGGCCAAACAGTCCGGTACTTTTTCCCTCAGATGGTGTCGGGAGATCTGTGGCCAGCTGGTCAAAAGGAAAAACCTTCAGAGGGGAAATGCAGTCTGTCGCACCCCCACCATAGCTGGAGGAAAGAGGAGCCTTTTCGGAGCACCCTCAGCCACATATAAAGAGACCCAGTCCTGTTGTGTCCCTCCCACCCCTGGTGCTCTGTGGGCGAACTGCTTTGAGCTCACCCTGCGGGATGGTGAAAACAATGTCCTGTAGCCCAGGAGGACAACCCCACCCAGCTGGCTCCTGCTCCGCCCAGCTCCCCGCTCTCCCCTTCCCTAGGGTTTCAGTACCCTCTTCCTCCTGCCCCTCCCTTGCTGCTGTTCTTTTCTTCCTCTGTCCTCCGGCCTTGATTGACAAAGGCCAGACCCAGGCAGTCAAGCCCAGATAAGCTCTGTGCTGAGCAGGAGGCACCCACAGGGGAGCGATCCTCCCCGGGGACCAGAACAGTGTCCATGTTTGAGACTGGTGTCTCTGCAGAGCCCAACTTGGGAGGAAGGGGCATCCATTCTTCCCTGGCAGCCGGGGTTGGGTGCAGTCTGACTCAGTCACTAACACCAGCCCTCGGCCCAGCCCCAGACATGTGACATCATTGGACGAGTTTTATGCAGAAACAGGTTCCGGTTACATTTGAACTTTTCCAACTCCAAGGTCAACAGGACTCGGCCAATTCATGAGGAAGTGCCCAGGACTTTCCTGAATGTCCTTGCTGCCTGCTTTTGTGCTCTCTTATGAACAGAGAGCGAGAGGTCTCCCCACAGGAGACCTTCTTTTCCACATAATACCCAGCAAATCAGAGGCTAGGCCGAGATACTGCTGGTCCCCGTGAGCAAATGTCACATTTCCCTTAGGAAAATGGGCTGTGCCAGGGAGGGACTGAGCTTCCCGGGGCAGGCAGGCAGGAGTGTGTCTCCGTGGCAAGGTGCATGGCTCATGTCCGGGCACCTGTGGGTGTCTGTTGTCCGTGAGGCCTTCTGTCTGTGGGCAGCCTCCACCTTGTCACTCTTGGAAGCCCAGTGAAGGGCACATCCGTTCCTGCTTCCTCATTTCCAGCCCAAAACCAGAGGACATGGCTCACTGTGCTTCAAGCGCTCTGTTCCCGCCGCCCCTCATCTCATTTCTCTTGCCCGAGCTGAGTTCTGGACTAAGAGGACACTCATTTAAGATACAGGTTTGCTTCTTCCTAGTGACTGCTGTCTCCCACTCTGAGCTAGGCAGCCCCCACTCAGGCAGCCATTCCCCGTGGTTCCCCTCCTGTCCCCTGCCTCAGGAATTCCAGCCACCCCAGCCGTGCCTCTCCTTCCCTGAGGAATTCAGCATCCAGCAGGACTGTGACAGGCGGCAGACGTGGGTTGGAGATAAGGGAACCCCTCCCTGCGACACAGCCCCCAAATAGGGCCCAGCTCCTCTCTGGTTCAACATGGTGCCTCAGGCCTGAGGCCCGGGGGCCTTAAGGGGCCAAGGAGGGCCAGAGGGACTGTTGGGTCCCGCTCGGAGCCCCCTGCCGCAGGCCTCCGGGTGGAGTGCGGGAATCTACCTCATCCTGCCCCTGTCACCACCCGGTCCCTGTAAAGCACCACTCACCTTGTCTCGGGCCGCACGCTGAGCAGGTAGCTGCGACTGGCGGGGCTGGGGGTCCACACAGGCCCGTCGTCCTCACCGTCACCCCCTGTCCGTCCACCTACGCCCCATCCAGGGACCCTGCGCGACCCCATGGTGTCGCCTGCCTGCTGCCTTGCCCGGCTGCCTCCTGGGCCTGGCTGGCTGCCCCTATTTATAGCCCAGCGTCACCTGCTGCTGTCCCTCCCCCCCCTCCCCTCTCCCCCTCCCCGCCACCACCAAGACTACAACTGTGTCCAAGCCTTGCTGGCACTGGAATAGCCCTGGGGACATACAAGGGGTGATCCAAAGAGACAGTGAATATTTACCTCTTTTTTTTTTTTTAAAAATACCTTACTCAAGTAAGAGACAGGCGGCCAAGTAGGTTGGGATAGGTGCACTGGAACGAACGCCCAGGATTGAGGGTTTTGAGAGGACGGAGAACAAAGGAAAGGAGTACCAACCCCACTGTCCTCCAAGTGGACAGGAAATGTCCCTCTCTGTGTGGTCCCAAGAGCACCTTCCGTTTCCTACTCCACCCCACCGTGGCCACCACCAGCTGGTGACCAGTCCCTCCCTCCACCTGCAGCACCAAGGGAAGTTCTTACCGGAACACTTGGAGGTAGACAGGGAAGGAAAGCAGCCCCTCCATGGCTGTTTCCCGCCACGAGGAGGGAAAACCCAGCCTCACCTCAACGTGGCCTTGTTGCCCGTGTTCCTTCGTCCCTGGCCTCCCTGCAAGTGCCAGTTCCAACTTTCACTGGAATCTGTGTGCCAAGAAGTTCTCCTGAATACCTGTGA
>PVIR01041950.1:0-12487 GCA_004026965.1 Petromus typicus | reverse complement strand
ATGTATATATAAAATGTACTGATAAGGAATTCAATTAAAGAAAAATCAGAAGGTTCACAATTATAGTTTTGCATAATCAAAATGGTGTTCTTTATAATTCTGTGATGGATGAATTTGCAGACCAAACCAAAAGTAGAAATATTTTATTAATGTTAGTTACTATGGTTTCTAAAACATCCGATAGTATATGTGAGAAGAAATGTACCTTAAAATCAAAATCAGATCATCTACCACAGCAGAATACAAAAACAAGCTCTGACAAGAAAAATTTCCAGACAAACGGAAACGGACTCATGTAGAGGATAGTCAAGTATTAATTTATACAATCATTTTACAACAAACAGAAGCCTTGGAAGAGTATTTTTATATATGTATATTTAAGATATCAATGGCACCCTGCAATAATTATAAACAATTTTTATATGGCAATTTATAAAATTCAGAGTGAATTTTAAATTCTTTGAGTGTCAGTTAAGGATTCTGAATAATTTGCACATAAAATGCTTCATTAATTCAGAACTAACTTTGCAAAACCAAATATCTATATAAATTATAGCTTCTATTACCTGTAAGATAAATATTAGCACATTTTTTTGTGTCTAATACTATTATAATAGTTTATATTTATCTTATATATGTATTGATTATATTAATCACTAATTACAAACATATGACCACAATATCTGGATCACCACTACTATAGCACATCTCTCACATTCAGATGGTATCAGGTATTTCTTATAATAAATTGTTAATTTGATTACTTTATTCTAGAGTTAGAGACTCAATTATATTCAGATTTTAAATTGCCTTGCTTAGGACCAATACTAATAAATCCATTAAACAAGACTTGTTGATCACATGTATTAATAATCTCATAATTGTTGTTATATTTCCAAGTTTTGTGGACATTATTGTTAAATAGCAAGAAGAAAATTTTCACTAAGATATGCTGCAGTCTGCAAAGCAGTCTTAATTATCTGCAGTAATTAGAAAGAGACTTCTATGGCCCATGGTTAATTCAAAGGCCTCATTTAATCTATTTTCACACTGCTGTATTTTCAAAAGGACCAAGAGTAGCAGCATTTGCTGATTTCAATTTCCCTCATGGTCCATTCCATACAAGTTTTCTGGTCTAATAAGCAATGGAAGGACTGGAAATTTGGCAATGCAAAGATCAGAGACAAATAAGAGTGATAGTTATTCACAAAGCTAGATAACTGAGAGTTGACAGACATTCTCAAAACTATAACAGCTATTTCTTTCTTTTCATAGAAGAGATTCTCCCTGTTACTCCAAGTACTTGAGACTCACTTGTTTTATGGTGAAAAGATAATGAATTTTATAAAACCAAGGATATATAGTTCAAACAAACATTTAAGATAATCCCCAAATATCTGTACTAAGGAGTTAAAAAAATGAAGCCCCAAGTAATTTAAGACCTGAAGATAATTTGCATGGCCAGTTAATGGGTTTCTCCTGTAGACTTTTGGAACATGTCATTAACTTTTCTTTTTTCAAATGTTTTTATTAGGCCTCTTTTCTCATTACTCAGCCTTCTTTACTGTTCCCTGAGGCTTTCTATTCAGGCTCTGTACCCAACATATTAATATCACATGTCACCAAAATTTAAAAATAGAGCTTCAATTATGATGATTTTATAACCTGTGGACACCTTACTTATGTCTAACAGACTTTTAATGATTTGTAAATATAAATATGATAAGAAAATATTTGTTTACTTCTGAAGATAATATGGTTTAAAATTTTATATTTAAAATCAAAACATTTACTACACCATTATATTTACTTATTTTCAGTGAAATCAAAAGAAGACAATGGAAATTTGGAATATAGGTAGATCTGTGCATTTTAAGTGTTGTAAGTTAAAAATATTCTTAGAAATCATCCAGTTTACTATCTTACTTCTACTATTACAATGCATTTAAGAAATCTGAACTCAGTATTTACAGAAGTATTCTCAAATACTTCTCATATAGCAGCTCTGACTTTCATCACTGAAAAAATGACTTCACTTCTATGTTCTAGTTCATTCCAGTCATTCATCACAGTGTACACAGAAATTTTTGTTATGACTTTTAAAATGTATAACCTGAAATTAAATATAACACCTCAGATAGTTATACATTTAGGAGTAGTGTGTGAGCATCACCTTTTTTTCCCGAACATGGTGTTTATACTGAAGTAACAACCTAGGATTGGCTCTTTAAGTAGAGACATAATTTTCTCAACTAATATTGTTCTTATAATCATTTTCTCCCATTGGTACTTACACTATTAATCAATTTTTAAAACCTTAAAACAGAATGTTAGACTAAGCACATGAAATATCATGGTCTATAATGCTCTAAGTCAGTAGGGGGCATGCAGGAGACACGCAGCACATACCAGACCATGAGCAGTTCACTGGATATGTGAATGGACTAATTACAGACCAAAGAAAAATTAATTAGTTATCTTAATGGAAATATAAGTATTATACCAGAAAAGAGAATTTGATTTCACTAAAGATTTTTTAAAATACTAAATATTTGTAAAATTTAGGGAAATGAAAAGTGTCAAAACACTATTGCATTATATTTTTCCATGTACTTATCTATATCTCTCATTTAACATTACTTTTTATATGACATTGACCTTCAGATACTTAATGTCTCTATCAAGTATAATACTAGACTTAGTGTATAAATCACCATTTTCATGATGGAAAGATTTGAAAAATAAATAAGGTCAGAAAACCGAAAAGTATATAGTATACAGCACAGAATAGCACAATATATATTACACTATAGCACAGCTTATTATTTTTCCTCTGTATAATAATGTAGGCTTCAAGGAAAACGCCATTCAACAGTAGAAAGTTTAGATAAAGCTCGGGCTTGTACAGCTGTCAGAGGAAGTGAGTTAAGATAACCATGTCTTTTTATGGTGTTTATTTTTGTTTGTTTCTTTGTTTTGCTACAGAACATACTAATAATGTTAAAGGTAGATATTGTGTGGTAGGCGGAGTCTAGAAGGAACATAAAGTCAATAATGAAAATGGTACTTTGGAGAAAATTTTGCATGAAGAAGAGATAAAAAATAATTTTTATTTTTAAGGTCAAATAAGTGTTCCTATTAGCACAGTGTCACAAGTTACTTTTGCAAAACTGTCATAGCTATCATTCAGATCATAGAGATAGAAGTTATAGCTATAAATTTTCTGGATGACTCTTTACATTCAGATATTAAGAAGAGAGAAGCCCCCAGATCCTCTCAGGGTATCTACTAAGACTTTGAGAAAGTAGTTCTCTAACCTTTCATGCCACATTCTACTCTTCTACCATCTATTTTGTCATGGGCAACTCAAATGTATCCTATGACTCCTTCATGCTTCTTCTGTACATCCAACCTACTGTCGCTTTTTTTTTTAATTTAATCTTTATTGGTACATTATGAATACACATCATCATCGTCTTCAACATTGAGAGTTTGTACCAAAATATGACACTTGATTCTCATTTTATCCCTTCCCCCATATACACAATCTTTGTTTTCCTTATTACCACATTTGTTTTCCCCTCGTTATTTACTCTTATACTCTCTTTCCTTTTAAATATTTTCTACTTCACAATATCAACTATACTGTCACTTATTTTAATGTTCAGGTCATTTAATTTAAATTTTATCTTTAGTTTTATTTTGCTCCAAACTCTGCATCTTGAAGGCAGATGTAAAGTTCTGGCTTAGTTACTTTTATGTTTCAATGTCTAGTACACCAATAAACAATAACAAACTTTTTAAAAATATTTTACTTTATGTATATGCAACCAAAGCTAAAGTATCTTTCTTAAATATCTTAAAGTATCTTGTGTTCATCTTCAGTTGATTTATTAATCAATGAAGGTTAACATCTATTTAGTAACAAATACATTTGAATAGCTCTATTCATTATGTATTATTCTATGTAATAATGCTATAATAGGGTGAGGCACAGCTACCTACACTGTCCATTAAATTTTTTCTTGAGGTTTCTTGAGAATATTTTTTTCTCTTTTGGGAGTGAAACCTAGAACTTCCATCTAATTTTCTTCAAATCCATTTTTCATACATTTCTAGACTTTTCTCTGAGGTCTTCAACTCAATTGAAAGTTCCTGGTTTAGCAAGAACTTTAATAAATGTACCACTGTATACACTGTCATTTTGGGTATGATAATATGTAACAGGTGAAGAAGCTTTGTGACTTATTAATCCAGAAATAATGACATGTTTTGAAGCTCTTCTAAAAATATAACAAAAATATTTTCTGTAGACTCATTCTCAAGAAAATGTGCCTGAATACAACGGACACAGAGCAATAAAAAAGCCATTAAGTAGAAGTTTCCCATGGTTTATTTGTTTACTCATTTGTCTCAAAAGATAGTCAAAACATCTGAGTGCTGCATTAAGAACTTATTAAGTTGTCACAAAGCAATGCTACTTAGCGATTTATTAGTTCATGCTGGCATCACTGAAATAGTTCTTTCAGTGTGTGATTTCTATCAAATATAAATTCACGATGGGTTTTAGCAGAAACTGACTGTGAGAGTTTGTATCCAACAGACATTCAGTAAACCATGAATACAGAAAAAAAAAGTGATGAGTTATTTGTTTTTTAGGCTAAGAACGGAAAAATTACTTACTATTTTTTGTTCAATAAATGTAACACCAGTTTCTGAACATACATTCAAAAATACTTCTAATATATGGAGTTCAGTTTTTTATCTGAAAAATAGAAGTGACAGTGACCCTCAATCTCTGCCTATCTCTATTATTTGTCTCTATTTTATGAGTTTGAATTCTTTTCTTTGTTTGTTTGTTTTTGTTTTTGTTTAGGTTTTTTGAGACAGGATCTCACTTTGTAGTTCAGGCTGGCCCTGAGCTTAGCCTCAAACTCACACCACAGCAATCCTCCTGCCTCAGCCTCCCTAGTGCTGGGATTACAGGCGTGAGCCACCATGCCCGGCACTGTGGTATGGGGTATTGATTGCTGCTAGGCGTGATTCTCCATGCGCAGGATGGTATGTGGTTAACCCGGGATCGAACCCAGGTCTTTGCGCTTGCAAGAGAAGCACTGGAACCACTGAGCCAAATCCTTGGCCCCATGAGTTTGAATTCTTTTGGATTTCATATTTGTACAAATGAGCATGCCTCTTTTATCTCTATACCTGACATGTTTCATTTAATGTAACATCTTCGATCAAGTCTGATAGTTTGAAAAGGTTTTTTTGTTTTTTTAATGTTATTTGACAAATGAATTTACACTTGCATAAGAAATGTAGATTTAGTTCTGCAATTTTATCGAATAACTATTTCATAGCCATGACGAGAAAAGTGATATTTATCATTCAGTTCTGAATTATGTTGAATATCTTCTAGAATTTTAAAAGGTTATTTGCAAGTGAATTCAAAAAGAAGAATACTAATAGGCTTTTGCTTCCTTATTGCAGAATATTGAATAATACAGTATGTAGAATGTTTTTTCTTCAAAGTTGTGGGCCTCTGCTCTGAGTTATACTCCCAGAACTTAATCTTTAAAGAAGTTTTAAACAAGGTCTCACTGATTTTTTAAATTACCTGCATTTCAATAATGAGCTATCATATTTGGTAGGTGAAATTCTTAAGTTTGAAAATTCTTGGGATTTATTATGAAGTTGGAAAATAATAAATCTTCACAGGTATTCATTAATTATGTGTTATTATCTTTAACTTGTAAATCCCATGCTTGATTTTTCATTCTTTGAGACAAAATTGTAGTTTATTTGAATTAATATAGAATTCTAAGTTTTCTGTTGAGTTCTAATACTTTTGTTTTATATACCATATAGCTACATTTTGTAAATATACTATATATTTTCTCACCATTGTTTGATTTACTGAGTATATTTTAACTTTTTTGACATAAAATTTTCTGTTTCCACTTACAGCATTTTTAAAAATTCTGCTTTTGTGTTATCATACTTTATATTATTTTGTTGATATTGTGCCTGTTCTAAGATTAGTATTGATTGTTTTATATGTAATGTCATTTGATGTTTTGAATGTTAGTATTTATTTTATATAAACTGTAATTTAAATCTAATTGTTTTCCTTTGTTTCCCCAGTATATTGCATATATATGTATATATATAGTACACATATATATGTACATATATATATACATATATATATATATATACATATCTCCAGTGTTTAGATTTGCTTTTTGTTTTCATCAACTTATCATCTATTAATGTGAAGAATTTCTTCTAGTACATATTTCAACATCGTTTTTTCCTGGCATTTAGTGTTAAGTGTAGTTTAGTGATGATACAACTATTATGCAAAAGACTTTCTGAGACTTCTTTTCTTTTGGTTTATTTTTAGAATCTAAAATCTAACAAACATTAATCTAAATCACTCTTCTTAAAATATATTGAGTTATTTGTCTGCTTGTTTAAACCATTCTTTGTGATTAGAGATCTATGATCACTTTCTTTCTGAGAAAGAGCTTTTTGAACTTTAAGGAAACTTATTCTTCTCTTTTTCACAAGCCCTCCCCTTTATAAATTTCTTAGATGCATATTGAATCACTGGGATGATCTTTCATTTCCCCCACGCATTATCACTCTGGCCTGCCCTTATCATTTACGAAGCACGTTCAAGTTTTTTAAGCCAAATTCCTGTTTTCTAAGCCAAATTCCAAGTAGGTTAGTTTTGGTTAAATTATAAGTGTATTTGTTTACTATATTTTAGAAAAGGATTTTTTCATTATATCAGCTGCTCATTTTAACATTTATTGATATGAGATTTCCTTAAAATCAATTACTGTCTTGTGGTCTATTGTCAAAATTCCTATCTTTATATGGAAATTGATTTTTTTCAAATATCTGTTGATCTCGTGCTGTTCCTTCTCAATTACACTTTGCTGTTTCCTTGTCCTTAATCTTATTGTAGTTAAAAATCTCAAAACTAATGAAGATAAATGATTTATAGCCAGATGGAAGCTCTTTCTCCTTGTGAAATGCAAGAATTATTGCCACTTCTCTTCTTTCTCTCTTGTAACCAGAATCCGGTATAATTTCATACTCACAGTCTCTGCTTTTACAAGAAGATCCTGAGGCAGATGTGTTTCTCTTATTTATTTCTCTCTCAATAGACTTCATAGGGGTCTGGCATTAGCTCTGATCCTGTAAATAACCTTTTGGCCTCCATTATTATAATAGAATTTCTCTAAGGAGGCAGTTATCTGTTTGGGAAAGATTAGGGAAGAAGATTACTCATACCTGCTCAGGTATTTCTTTTTTTTCTTTTTAATTGAAATCTTTATTGGTACATTACATATATACATCATGATTGCACTGCACAATGGGGAATTGTACCAGTATAAGACACAACTTAATTCTCATTTTGTCCCATAGCCCTACCCACCCTACCACCCCCTTATATACATAAAATTTGTTTCCTTTCTTTTTGTTATAATCTCATTATTTTCCCCCTTCACCCTATTTCACTCTGAGTATTTTCTATTTCACAATATATAACATATAATTCTAGAACTCATTTACATCTTTATTTGCTCAGGTCTTTCTTTAAGGCTCTTGAAAGTGCTTAGTACTTGCAGATCCTACTACTCTAGTTATTCATCTCCATTTGAAAGGGTCACTATTTCTGTAATGTGACTTTACCTGTGGTTTCCTCTGCTCTTTGCTGTCAGTTATTTCATTTCTATCTCCAATATGCCAACAATTTTCTAAAATATAGAATGTCCTTCTTGCACATTTGCTGGTTTTCCACCCTTATTATGAGCTTACTCATTCAGAAAATGTGAAAAATAAGGTCAAGCATCACTGGCCACTCGAGAATGCAAATTAAGACAACACTGAGATTCTACCACACTCTAAAAAGAATGGCATCATCAATAAATTAACCACTGAGACTGTAAACACATCTTTTCTCCATTGTTGGCTAGACTTTAAACTGATGCCATCATTGCAGAAATCAGCAGAGAGATTTTCCAAAAAACTAAAAGTAGAAGTTTAATTCAATCCAGCCATTCCCTTTCTAGGTATCTTCCCAAAAGAGTTAAAGAAATTATACTACAGTGATGTATACATGCCCATGTTTATGGACAACCATTAAATGTTTGTCAGCTGAAACCTAAAAAATGTGATGCTCAGTGAAAGAAGCCATAGATTATAAAAAAGTGGTATTTACACTCAGTGGTATACTTTTCTACCATTAAAAATAAATTTGAATAATTTGCAGAAAAATAAATACTTTAGACCATAGTAGTAAATGAAGTAGCTCAGACACATAAATTTACATATTACATAATTTCTCTTAAATGAAAACCTCCATATATACATAAAATATGAAATAGAAAAAAAGGTTGGGTGTGGTGGCTCATGACTGTAACCCCAGTACTTTGGAGGCAGAGGCAGGAGGATTGCTGCAAGTTCGAGTCCAGCCTGGACACATAGTGAATTGAAAGCCACCCTGAACTACAAAGTGAGACCCTGTCTCAAAACAAAATAAAGCACAAAGCAACACCATCAACAACAAACACAACAATACCACCAACAACAAACCCTGAAATAAAAGATAATAGAAAAAAGATGTTGTGATCCAGTATGGACATTGTATCTAAAAGTGCACTTTGACTTAGAACAATTATATTACCTATTTTATATGTTCTTTTGTCTTTCAATCTGGCTTTCAATATCTATACATGATGGTTAAATTTATAAGGTTTTATAAGATACATAGATGAATTTGCTGCTGGGGGTGCCAGAAGGAGGAGCAAAGAAGGGAATAGAAATGTGGTATACACATGTACAAATCTGCTGCAGTGAACATAATCAGTATATATACGAACATATACTAATATAAGTAAAAAACAACCTAAAAAAATCACTACATATACATTCTACAACTAAAAATAGTGTTTTTAAATCTTCTGATTTGCTTCCTTCAGTATTTTTTAATTTTGATATGTTTAACTCTCATGTAACCAAATAGAATGTTCAAGCAAAATAACATTCAGTTCCTACTTTTTAACTGTATAGTTTGGCAGGAACTTTGTAGGGAGCATTGTCTATAATAGTAGTACAAGGTAGAATGACAATTTTAGTGCCAAGAAGAATGGATGTTGTATAATATCTGAACCTCTGTGGGCTGTAAATAATTATGTGAAGCTTCAGATATACATCAGATCTGCCTACTACATGTAGTTTTCTCCTTGTAGAACTATCTGGTTTTTCTTAGTTTCACAAAAACATACGTATTTGCACAAGGGTTATAATTTTTCAGTTTCTTTCTCTCTCCCTCTGTGTTAGATAGTACATTTTTACTTAAGCAATAGGTCCAGAAATCAGATAACTATTTTTTTCTTTGTTATATTGATGAGCATTTTCTTATGGGTTTTAGGGTTCCTAATGATTTCTCATTAGTATAGAACATGTTTGAAATTTACCTGATTACTTTTGCTTTATAGTTGTACAGTATATTTAGTGTGAACGCTGTCAACATTTAACACTAGCTGTTTTGATATTGGACTGTCACTTTTGTTCTTTCTGATACGGTATTTTGGTTAAAAGACAAAGTGTGAAAAAGCATGTTTAGGAAGTAATATTCTAGTGTTCTAATAGGAAGAAGTACTGACCTATGAGAACAAGAAGGCTCTTTTGTGTGGTTGTTGTCTTTCACAATGTAATTATCTAACATCAATCACTTGTTTAATAGGATGGTAACTTTCAATCACTAACTTTGCTTGAAATGATAAGACCTCATAAAGACTGCACAGTAATTGGAAACAAGAAACCTATTTAAAAGATATGGAGAAAGACAAAGAAATTTAATTTTATTGCATAAATGAAAAGGATATTAGCTATTGGCAAAAAAAATCTTATGAGGTTATTATAATTCATCTCTTTATTAAGTATTTTTAACTGTTAAAGAGGTAAAATGGTAAACTTCAGAGGCAAAACATAAATGTTTTTCTATGAAGAATGAAATAATTGGGAACAAAAATGTGTTTATGACTTCATGAAAGGCAAGCAGGAATTTTCCTGGTAATTGTATGATTATCATGAGTTTAATCCACTGAATTCAGCATTGAATTCAATACAATCCTCTATATACACTGAATTGATGCTTCTTCACCAGGCTAAGAGGCAACAGCTAAGTCCTAAACTGAAATACTGTAAGGTAATTAGTAAGTACTGCAAGGGAATCATTAATGTCCTCCTTTTGTTAAGAATAATCATTTAGAAGATAATTTGGAAAATTAAATAAAAATACTTAAAATTTTTAAAACACGGATTATTGTCTTTGATAAAATTATTTCCAAATCTGTGCTGTTTCATATAATACTCAGATCTATTTTGCAAGTTAATTTTATGTTCCCTGGTCATTAGTGTCCTGCTGAGTAAAGGCATGCTATGTATGGAATTTATTATACTGGATCTGCTGAAGTTTCATGAGTTAATATTGAAATTATTTAATAAACCATTATTATTTGGAACAAATGCCATTTCACAACATACCTTAGTATTGCATTTGATTGGTTCCTTTTATTTTCATTATAATTTAAGAAGACAAATCACATTTCTTTTAGGAGTAACAAAATGTAACACTGAAAATATGTTAGGAGCAACAGATACATTCTTAAATATGAAACAAGTCTAACTATAAAAATATGAGAAAAGTTGTGCTTGAGAAAAAGGTGCATCATGGATAGCTTTATATGTATGTCAAAAATATCTAATAATTGGATGATTTCAGTTTTGAAAATGGAATTTCCCCTGCTTCTAAAAGCAATAAAAATGTGATATAAAAATAATCTATTATATTATTAAATAACCTATTAATATATCAATAACCTATTGATATAAAGTAGTAATTTTTTCCTATAACACAGAAATATCCACTAATAATACTTTTTAAAGTCTTTCCTGGTTTTTTTTGTATTAATATGAAGTACATGCATTTAATATTATCTCACTTCTAGTCATAATTTAATGAGGATTTTCATTTAGGGATATATTGTGATTTTCTGAAAAATACATTTATACAATGGATAAAAATATTTTATTTTTTCATAATTAATATCTAGTTCATTGCTAAGAATACAGTAGGTGTCCAGTAAACATTACAGAAGTGAATGAGCATCTGCCTCATTCAGTAAGCGTGTCTTTCCTTACTAGTGAAAAACACATACACTATTTGAATAAGTGAACGTGAAAGGCCCATTGGCTGTGCCTTCACTCATGAAAGTTCATCTCCATTCCCTTGCTCACTCATCTCTGCAGCTCAAGAAGTAGAAGGTGCACAAGAAGAACCCTGAGCTACACACAGGATTGTCTGTAATGTTGAAGATACTACACCCTCCTTTTGCTTTTCCATCCCTGTATCTAAAACAGGAAATATTACTGTAATTTTCCAAAGTTCCCACAACATATTTCCACTAACTCTCTGGACTCTTGGAAGGGAGTCTCGGTTAATGTCTGATATCTTACTTCATTGTGGTTCAATCTTTACTGCATGCTTCAGTTATTCCAGGTTTGTGAGATGCTGTTTTCTAGTACATCCTGAAAATTTGGATGTCTATCTCTCTTAGGCCGTTCCATTTTGTTCCTCTTGTCAGAAAAAGGCTGTTCTTTTCAGATATTTTCTGTGCTATTCCTTGAGTTCTATTTTTGGAAAATTGTTACTCAGATAGCTTTACCAGAATTTGAGTTACCAATTTAGAGACACTGAAAAATTTACTGTATGTGAATGTGAGTTTTGCCAAGTATAAAAATAAATGTACAGCTTCCAAATTAGGGACTTAAAAGAAAATACTTACATCATATGCAACAGAAAGTCCATGTGGATGGAGTAAATTGCCTGTACATCAATATATTTAGGTCAGGTTTTTCAAATAACATTCTTGAAAAGAACCTTCTTTTCTTGGGGGGAACTCCTAGACAGTTTAGGACCATTACTAGCATTTTTTCACTCTCCCATAAGCACCAACAGTAACCTTGGTGGGAGCAACTCTTTTCTAGTCTTTTTTGTCTCCTAGGAACTCTAAATGCCTCTGATGAGAATTACTACCTGTGCTGTGATTTTTGTGTTTCCACTCTGAAATTGAACAGTATCTTGGCAAAACTGTGAGTTCCAGAGGAGTTTAGGGCTTACAAAATATTCTAATTTTAGTAACTGGAAAGATTGGCTTAGAAATTTTTTAATTATCTTTATTGGTACATTAAATATACACATCATGCTTGCACTCCATAATGGGGATTTGTACCAGTATAAGACACAACTTAATTCTCATTTTTTCCCATAGCCCCACCCACCCTACCACCTCCCCCATATATATAAAATTTGTTTCCTTACTTTTTTGTTACAATCTCAACATTGTCCCCTTTCACCTTATTTTACATTGAGCATTTTCTATTTCACAATATATAACATACAATG
>PVIR01041949.1:0-12488 GCA_004026965.1 Petromus typicus | reverse complement strand
CTAACCTCAGTCCCTGGGTGCTCTTCCCTATTTTTAGTTTTTTTGAGACAGGGTCTCCCTTTGTAGTTCAGGCTGGCCCCGAGCTCAGCCTCAAACTCACATCACAGCAATCCTCCTGCCTCTGCCTCCTGAGTGCTGGGATGATAGGCGTGAGCCACCACGCCCAGCACCATGGTATGTGGTACTGATTGCTGCTGGGCATGAGTCTCCATGCCCAGTATGGTATATGATTACCAGGGATCGAACCCAGGACCTCACACTTACATGTCAGCTTTTTCTTTCTTTCTTTTTTTTTTTTTAAGGTTCTTTGAGACAGGGTCTTGCTTTGTGGTTCGGGCTGGCCCTGAGCTCAGCCTCAAACTCACATCACAGCAATCTTCCTGCCTCTGCCTCCTGAGTGCTGGGATTACAGGCGTGAGCCACCACACCCAGCACTGTGGTATGTGGTACTGGTTGCTGCTGGGTGTGAGTCTCCACATCCAGTATTGTATGTGGTTACCGGGGATTGAACCTGGGCTCTTGCACTTGCAAGACAGGCGCTGGAACCACTGAGCTAAATCCCCGGCCCAAGAATAATTTTAAACTACCAGAAGAAGACCTTAAATAATCATAAAGACCTAAGCTTCATATAGCTTTTGGGTCATTATTTATCAGAAAATTTTACAGAAGCTCAAACAAAATAAACTAGTCTGAAAAAAAGAAAATTTTGTTAGGAAATGAAAGGCAATAAAATCTACATTTCCATTACAAACTACTTTTTCTACTAAACCTTTAAGGCAATCAATTCCAATTTTAATAATATGACCTGTTCTGATTTTATTGAAGATTCAGAGTAATTACTCAAGTACCTGCCTCCCAGAAATGTAGAAATTATATTCAATGTAGTAGCTATTATATGAATAAGGGTGAAAATATTGTTAAACACTATAAAGAACAGCATTGGGAATAGCAACAGCTACAGATTTATTTAAATACTAGTGAAAAATAAGAACAATGAAATGTACATATATGAAAAAAACATACAATGCTCAGAAATAGAAAGACCACCTTGAACTTTTAGTATGTGAAATTTTCCAAGTCAGAGAAGAAAGACATGACTACTCTTCTACATTCTTAATTTTTTTCATTATTTTATTTTATCAGTATGAGGTTGCAGGATATGTTAGCTAGTTTCCTCTCATTGCTGAGACAAATACCCAATACCCCTAATTGAGGAAGGAAACTTTTATTTAGCTCACAGTTTGTAGAGATTTCAGTCCATAAACACCATATCCAAGGCGGGGTAGCTTAGCAGAGGGTATTGCAGTGAACAGTTCATAGGGCCTCAAGGTAGCAAAGCAACCAGGGACCTTAACAGTATCTTTTTGCACTTTTGACTTATCCAAACTACTTAAGATGAGTAGTACTGACAACTTTAATCTTAATTCCCTTGACCTTAGCATTATCCAATGAATCGGTTCCAGTATCCTACAGTCTACATCCAGCTATGCTGAAAAAGACCCATGTGTGACTACATAAAGTTTTGGGGGCACATCTAGACATAAACCATAACAAAACATATAATGAATACATTCATTATGGGAAAGTTGTACATTTCTATGACATATATTTATTTTGACACTCTCTTCTCCCAACTCCCATGTACCTCCATCTCTTAGTCCCTTTCCCATTTGCCAAAGTTCTAGCTCCCTATTTCCTATTATTCATTTTTTATTTTACTCTTTGATTTATCTATACATAGAGTTTCTCACATTAAAAATGTAAGATTTTAGGGCATATGTGTCTAATTTACTTAATTTAACATTATAAATTCAAGATGCACTCATAGTCCTATAAATGGCTCAACTTTACCATTTTTTATGGCAAAGTAGTACTTTATTGTGTATCAAGGTCACATTTTTTTCATCTATTTATCTGTTGCTGGACATAAAGGTCAATTCTAAAATGTAGCTAATGTAGCTATTATGAAATAGGTAGTCATGAGTATGCAAATATCACTGTAATATCATGTCTTTAACTCTGTCAAAAGTCTCTATCAGGCAAATAGTTAGATTGGATGGATTTCTATTTTAAGGAATTTCCACACAGATATCCTAGTGCTTGTACTGGTTCACATTCTTCAACAATATAGGATTTTTGATTTGTTATTTGATTTATTGATATTCTTATTCTTTCTGAAGATGGAATCTCAATGTTATTTTGACATGCATTTCCCTGATGACCAGTGATACTGAATATTTTTTAACCTACTTGTTCACCATTTTTGTTCTGAGAGGTGTCTATTCACTTCAATTTCCTATTTCTTTTTAGGCCTTTCATTTGAGGGATCTAATTCATTTGAATTCTTTGTATATTCTAGATGTTAATATAATATAATCTTATTTATTGATTCTTGGTCTTATTTCTTTGCAACTTGGGTTTTGTTCAGAAAGTCCTTCACTATCCCTATATCTTCAAATTTTACCTGCCTTATCTTGTGGCAGGCTTAATGTTTCTGTTTTAATATTTAGATCTATGAACCAATTTGATTTTACTTTAGTACCGGGTGAGAGACACGGGGCTAGCTTCAGTCTTCAGTGTGGGAATACCCAGTTTTCTCAGCACAATTTACTACAAAAGTATCTTTTCTCCAGCTAATGCTTTTGGCTCTTTTGTCAAACATCTGGTGATTGAGTATGTCTGGGGTTGTTCTTCATCCTCTGTTCTGTTTCACTGATCCATGTGTCTGTTTTGGTGTCAGTGCCACATAGATCTTTGTTATTTTTTTTAAATCATTGAAGCTTTGTAATATAACTTGAAATCTGGGATTGTGATGCTCTTGTTACCAGGATAGCTTTTGCTATTGTGAATCCTAATTCCATACAAATTTTAGAATTCTTTTCTCTAGTCCTGTGAGGGATGTTGTTGATATTTTGACTGGGATTGTATTTGATATTATATATATATAATTATATATAATAATATATATACACACATATATATTATATATATTGATATATATATCAATACATATATATCAATAATATATGTGTGTGTGTTATTTAAGAAGGGAAAAAATTTTGATGGTAAAAACAAAAAAGGAAACAAAGCTTATGTATATAGGGAGTAGGAGGTTGTAGGAAGGTCAGGGAAATAGAATAATCAAAATAAAATCATGTACAGTTACAAATTCTCAATGAAGAATGTGACTATAATGTATACCTATAATGTACCCAAAAACTCAATAAAAGAGAAAATAAATCAGAAAGAAATCATGCTTTCTAATGTATAGTTCCCATGATGGGGTCTAAGAACATGGCACCTGACACCACCAGGTCCTCTGAGTCACAGCATTTCCTCCAGCTCCAGTCATGGAGTCACGGACAAGACAGTCCACCACCCTCGGCTCCAGATTTTTTCACTGACAGGTAAAAACAGCAGAATAGATGTTCCAGAGTTGCTATGCGCACTAGATCATTCAACCTACACGAGCACTTACCATAGGGCTGCACATGTTTGAATTCGCAGAGGACAAGCTCTAATTTCTCCTACAGCAAAAACTCTCAGGGTCCCATTTGTATTGTTTTCCTAAAGCACTGTACTAATCAGAAAAATTGAGTCCATTCTGTAGGTGAGTAGGTCCTGTAGTATTTTTGTACCAACCAGTCGGTTAACTGCCCTTTTCTATTAAGTATTATAAACAGAAAGGGGATGGTGGGAGTGGAAGGCAGACTCTTGCTAATCACAGACAATAGTGTGAACAGCCAATGCTATCACTTTCCAAACTTTGCTTCTTCAGATCATGCCATGGTGATACAGATTGGCTCAGCTGGTCATAACTGGTCAGCAGGTTTCAGTGGATGTGGCTGCATTTCCTGGTCTTCTTTGGTCTCAGTCTGAGTTGCAAGAATCCCAAACATCATCACCATGAAGCTCTCCATTTCTCTCTTTTCACCTCTGGTTCCCCTGTCCCCCCCCACACACACACATGTTCACTTTCTTAGGTCTTTGCATATTTGTCGGTCATGTTCTGCATTCTTTTTTGTGTGTTATTATTCTTTGGGGTCATGAACTACTCCTACCTGAGATGTGTCTGGGGTAACCTTGGCAACATCGAGCACTCTTCCTGGAACAAAATGTTTCCTGGAGCTAAAACTTACCTTTCTGTTCTCTACAGAATGAAAATATCACTGATGATAAGTGGCACCCGCTGGACCTCTCCGAGCCTCTGGCTTCCTCCACTGCTTTGCACACAGTGCAAAACAGCACTCCGAAGCCTCTGGCTTCCTCCACTGCTTTGCACACAGACACCATGATAGGAGGACGATGGTCCCCACTTGATGTAGGTGGCACAATCAGCTCCTTGAGACCTGACACGCTCTTCACTCACGCGTGACAAAGTAACTTAAGCAATGTGCCAGCACTTATCAAGCTCCGTATGATTCCCAGCAGCCCAGGCAGAGCGCCTCTCCGCAGGCTTGCTTCTCCCTCACTGTTTGCCTGGAATGTCCCACCTCAGTGGTGACCCCCAGGAGTTTAATCTATTCTTGATCAAAACTAGAAACCTAAGGTTTTCTTTTGTGTTCAATGGCCTTTCAAAGAGTCAAACATGGTTGGATACATTTCTTGCTCTTAAGGGGCTTAGAACTTAGCTCTTACTAAAATATTTTCTTTGAGGGCTGGGGACGTAGCTCAGTGGTGCCCCCACCTGCCTGGCAAGGGCAAGGTGTTGAGTTCAATCCTGCTTCCTCAAAAAATTAAATTAAATTAAAATTTAAAAATAATAAACTAAATTATTTTCTTTGTAACATGCCTAATTGTCCCAGAACATTCAATCTTTTACATTTAATCCTGGTGTATTTAAATCATAATAAAGTACATCAGAAAATAGTTGCTTTTAAGCCCACAAATAGTAAATATCTGAAAAGTAACAGGCAATTGAGTGTATTATTTTGTATCTGTAACACAGAATGGCCTCATTAGTCTCCAAGACTCGGAAACAACAAACATGCACAAATTCCAACCTGGCTGATAGCTTGCCTCATAAAAATATGCACTCCTAGCAAACTCTGATGTCTTCTGCTAAAACCTAGTTGACACAGGATGATTTGTATTTTATCTTAGTCTGCATATGTTCTTTTACATATTCTAGGGTTCTTTTCTTGAGAAAAGATGCTCAAGAAAGCAAAACTGCCATCAGTATTCAAGTCTAAACTAGGCTTTCTCTTAACTAGACTTGAAGCTGTCTACTAACTGGATGGTTTCCTGTGCCATCCTGTCTGATTACAAGAACATAGGGCAAGGAGCAAGCAGAAGTGTCCTCTAATGGTTCCATCTGTACTGTGACTTTAATATTTTGAACTATTGTTAGATTCATAAACATCCAGCAATATTGTATTTATCCAGTGATGTTCATTCAAAACCCAATGATTTTACTGCTTCACTTTGTTTAATAAAAATAGAAACTAGTTTCTTTTAACATAGAATGCCCACTGGTGGGAGCAGCCCTATTGCACAGTCGGGATGATGACTGGGCCGAACTTTCCTGTCTACAGATGGACTTGGGGATTTGACTTCTAGTCAGGGACAGACTCCAGAGGTCTCACATACTTTGATGATCCAGGGTAAAACTACACCAGGATCACCAGGCATGGTGGCTCATGCCTGTAATCCCAGAACTCGACACTCGGGAGGCAGAGGCAGGAGGACTGCTGTGAGTTGAAGGCTGGCCTGGGCTACAGAGTGAGTTTAGGGCCAACTTGAACTATAGAGCAAGATACTGTTTCAAAAACTACAAGCAAAACAAAAGTTGTACCAGGATCTTCATCTACATAATTCTTCAAAGACTATTGCTGAAGTCTGTCCTGCCCTCTGGGTGTTTTGAGTCCTTTGTTACTTGAGATGTACATAATAAAAAGATGGCAAACTTGGGGCTTGATGTCTTTGCTACCCAGAGTAGCATGGATCAGGCTTAAGCTCAGTTTCTTTTTTTAAAAATTGATTTTATTGGTACATTTTATGTATACATCATGATCACACTGGACATTGAGAATTTGTACCACTACATGACATGACTCAATTCTATTTATTAATTAATTCACCTTGAGCTGTTGGATTCACAGGAGACTAGAACTTATCTGCAGAAGTTCTCCCCTTCCCCTGTTCCCTACATTTGGTGCTTTATTCCCTATAGTCCACCAACATTTCATTCCATGCAGAGAAGCAAGATTGTGCTGCTGAACTTCCAAGCTATAGGAAACCATCATGAACAGTGAGACTAGAATTGTGGCTTGTCAGGAACTATGGACAACTTACTCAGATTTAAGACTTACTTACTGGGATTTACTTACTTGGACTTGAGAATGTCCACCCTACCCTGTGAGATCAACTACCAGAATTATTGCGGTCATATGCCCCGCATTGCAGGATCTTAAACTATATAGATTACTGCACTAGGATTATTTACTTACTGGGATTTAAGGATGTCTGCCCTGCCTTATGTGATTTTCAACTATAGGGACTATTGTGGGACTTCTTTGTCTTATACATGTGAGGATTATAGGTTGAAGGCTTGATACCAAATAAAGGTGAGGTGAGCTTGGGTTATGGGCTTTCTTCTGCTTCCCCTTCTTCTGCTGCAGGATTTGGGCTTTGGCTGCCACTGCTCAGAGTAGCAAGAGTTGAGCCCAGGCTCAGCCTTTTCCTTAAGATTCTGACTTTGTTGTTTATTGGTTGTTAATCCATCTACTGTGGGATTCATAGGGCACTGGAATTTGCCACAAGGGTTCTGGCTGCATCCTCTTCCCCAGAATCCCACAGGGGCTTCTGCTCAAACATGTAAGGGACAGTCATCTGTGTCCCCAAGAGGATGTTTTCTAACTTCCTAAGAATAAGCTGGTCCTGGACCTAAATGGGATGAACCAGTATCATTTTAACAATTAAGTGAAGAAAATAAAAACAAAGCTCATGTTCAAGCTCATAGACACCTTTTGAAGGAATATGAAAATAGTCATGAAGACTTCACATCCTGTGGAAGGAAGTTCTCTATCAAAACTCCCAAGTTTTCTCATAATCGATACACTAAGAACACAATAATTATACTTTAGCTCTCTTGACCTTTGTAATGTCTGTTCTTTATCTACTGATGATGCTTTTATTTTGTTTGCACTGTCACACAGCTTAAACTATTTCATGTAACATTTATATGATCATTTATTTAATGGATATTTGCTGAATGCAATTACATGCTAGACATTGGTCCAGTAAAACACAATTACCTGCCCTTGAAAAGCTTATCTACTAGTGAAGATGCTGGGCAATAAATAAGTAAAATATAAAGATTTCAGATTATGATAAGTTCCAGCAGAAAAGTTGAGCAAGGAAGATGCCTGAGAAGTTTTGAAAAGGGGAGAGTGATTTCATATCAAATACAGAGGAAAAATCTCACTTAGAATGTGACATTTAAATTAAGATTAGAAGGAATAAAGGAACAAGCATAAAGCTATAGAGAGGACACTTGCAGCAAAGTAAAATATCAAGTAAAAGAGCCACAGGCAGGAGAGTCAGGGAGGAACTACTAGGGGCTCCGCACAGAGATGGAAGTTATAGAAAAGCCTGATGGTGAGGAAGCTGTGGGATTCCCAGGTCTTGGAAAGCTAAAATGCAATGGGAAGTCACCACAGTACCATTTAAAAAAAGGATATAAGAAGACACCAGGTATCGTGCTGTGGGTGATATAAAGAGACCAGGATAACATGAGAACATCACTGGAGAAATCACTGTGGTATAGAATCTAGGTACAGAATAAAAGTGGCATGGCCCAAAGTGTTAGTTACAAAGCTGGTGAGAAATTATCAGATTTAAAATGTATTTTGAAGGGAGAACTGACAAGATCAACTCATGGTTTGAAAACTGAATATGAGAAAAGAGGGTAAATCAAACTCCCAAACTTTTCATAGGAGCAACTGAAAATTTGATAATAGAATGTGAGAAGTGGGCTTAGGGTGAAATTCAGTTCAGTTCTGAATGGGTTACACTTGGCATGTGGATCAGCCACCAAAGTAGACACATGAAGTAAAGCAGTTGAATACACAAGTTTAGAATGCAAGGGAAAGATCTGGGCCACAGATATGAACTTGGCGGTTATTAGAAACAGATGTTATTTAAAGCCATGAAAGTAGATGAGATCCCAAATAAGAACAGAAGAAAGCCTGAGAGTGCCTCATCCTCCAGAGACAGGAAGTAGAAGCAAGGAGAGGCTGACAGGAAAACCGGATCAGGGACATGGCCTGGGAGCCAAACGAAGGACAAGTTTTGAGATAGAGACTGATCCACAGGGAGCTGCCACAGGGAGGCCAGCAGGACTGGCCATGGCATTGGGCAGGGCAGAGGTCAGTGGAGACACTGAGAGCCAGCTCAGTGACATGATAAATAGCAAATAGGTACAAGAGAGAAAGAGATCAGTTAGAGCCTCTGAGCATAGACCAATGTTTTTAAAAAGTTTTTCTATGAAGAAAAGGGCAGTCAGTGGCAGAAAGTAGGGAAGGAAGCATTTTCTCATGTTGAGGAAATAGCAGCAAGTATGAAAACTGTACTAGTTTCCTGTGATTTCTGTATCAAATGACCGAAAGTAAGACAAAGCTATTCTCTCCCAGTTCTGGAAGCTAAAGATCCAAAATTAAGGCGTCATCTGTGTTATGTTCCTTGCAGAGGACACAGGGATAAATCTATCCTGTCTTTTCTAGTTACTAGAGGCTGCAGGCTTGCTTGGCTTTTGTCCACATTGCTCTACTTTTGCCCCCTGTAGTCACATTGCTGCCTCCTCTTCTGTGTACCACACATATCCTTCTGTCTCTCTTACAAAGGACAGCATTTAGGGTCCATTTTATAATCCAAGATGATAATCCCTACCTCCCAAGGCTTTTAATCACATCTGTAAAGACATTATTTCTGAGTAAAATAGTACAGGTTTTCTGGATTAGGACATGGATTTCTCTTTAACAGTCATTATCAGCTTCTTACACAAGAAAATGGCAATAATTCACAAAAAGTAAAACTGATAATGAAATAAAATAAAATAAAAGGAATAATTATTGAAACAGTGTCTTTAAGAAGGTCCAAAGAGATTGGATTTAGTACCAAGGCAGAGGGATTAGTCTTCTTAGGGCACCAGATGATTCTTCAGTTGTATAATTTTTTTTTCAGAAGAATTTATCTCAAGTAAGTGTATACCTTAGTTTTTTCTTGTATTGGTTGCCCAATGCTTAACAAATTTGAGTATCTAAACCACGGACTTGCACACACACACACACACACACACCTCACTGTGTCTATCAGTCAGGAGTTTGGGTATCACCTGGCCAGGTCCCAGCCTCAGGATCTCCCCAGGCTGCTGCCTAGCTGTTGAAAGGCTGTGGTCTCTTCGAAGGTTTTCCAGGAGAGCTGTTTGCTGAAACTCACCTTCCTCCAGCTTCCAGACGATGGCTTCATTTCCCCACCAGAGGTTGCCTTCAGTTCCTAGAGGTTACTTCTGTTTGCAAAGCAAGCTGTATGGTATTTCACTTTGAGGACTAGGACTAGCTAGGTAGCATTTGGAAATTCAGGTTCATCTAGAAGTTCTCGCTTCACACTTAAGCTGCTCCAACATGGGCTTCTACGGCATAGCACCCTGCTTCTTCCAAGCCAGTGAAAGGGAATCTTGCTAACGTGTCTACAAGAGAGACAAAGTATTAAATTTTCCATTGCTCCTATTACAGTTGTTGTGACATGTAAGCCATTCTCAGGAGAGATAGTCAATCAATTTTGTCATATTCTGAGGCTTAGGAGCAAATCATAGGTGGGCCTGTACTCAACAAAGGGGATTCCACAAGGAATGAATGCTGAAGGCAAGGTTCACTGAAGTTCATTTGCCACAGCAATGACCAAAGCTGGGGATGGGTTAAGAGTTCCATAGATTTAGGCCCAAGCAGGAAGAGCACCCAGGGACTGAGTTTAGCAGCGAGCAGCTTTAGAACCGGCGAGTGCGCCACTGAATCTGCGCCGGGGTTGGAGCTTACTGGCCTCCAGGCTCACGCCGGAAGAGCGCCAGGGAATGAGTTTAGCAGGTCAGAGTCTGACTTGCTCCATGTCAACTGCAGAAGAACATCCAGTGTCCTTGTATTGGTGAGTAGGTGGGCCTGTTGTAACATCAGCCAGTACCATTGCAGCTGCACAGGGCCTACAGCCTACTGGCCTCCAGGCCAACTGCACAAGTGAGCCCACAGATTCTTTACTGGTGAGCAGGCAGGCCATTGGCACCTCAGGCAGCAGCACTGTAGCACTTCAGGAGCCAGAGCCTTCCTGCCTCTAAAGCAGATGGGAGAAGGTGTTCTGACTGTATTAATTGAGTGCCTCATGTGGTGTGCCAGTACTAGGGTTTTTTCTTTATATCCCAATACAGATGGTAAAGAACAACCCAGGAAACACTGATATTTTAAGGTTCGAAACTATTACAAGGAAAGAGACCTGCAAACAGGGCAGGTAAAAGCCAAAAACAACAGCAAGAACAAAAATTCAGAGATGAGAAAAAACTCAAAGTCTCAGATACAAAAATCCTCACCTCAATGTAACACAGGGAGAAGGGAAATGGAGAAGTTGGAAGACCAGTCTCCAGGATCCTAAGAAATGGTACCCAAAGCAAATCTAGTAACATGGAAATCAGAACTGATCTCTGAGATGAAAGCAGAGATATTCGACACTGTCAACATGATGATCAATAAAGCTAGAGAGGAAGTCATCGAGTTGATAGAATCCAAGATAGCACAAGTAAAGAAACCTTTTAAACACCTACATACAGAAGCTCAGGAAATGAAGAAAGAAAATCAAAGTTTGCACAATAGAATGAATTTGGCAGAAGGCCGAATTTCAGACCTAGAAGACAGGATCTCAACCAATGAACAGGAAAAGCATAATCTATGGAAAAAAATAAGCAATAGTGAAAAGTCGATCCAACAGCTCCGAGATGATTCAAAGAAGAATAACATAAGATTGATTGGAGTCACTGAGGAAGCAGGAGACAATGCTAAAGACATCAAAGAGCTATTCACACAGATAATGGCAGAAAACTTCACAGAAAAAGGTAAAGAACTGGACATACAAATATATGAAGCATACACAAAGCCACATGCCTGGGACATGAAAAAATCTACACCTAGGCATATAATCATAAAAGTCCCAGATATCCAAAAAAAAAGAATGAAATACTGAAAGCAACCAGAGAAAAGAAAACAGTTACATTCCAAGGGAAGCCCGTCAGGATCACAGTGGACTTCTCAACTCAAACACTCAATGCAAGAAGAGCCTGGAGTGAAGTCTTCCAAGCCCCAAAGAAAAACAACTTCCAACCCAGACTGATGTATCCTGCAAAATTATCCTTCAAAATTCATGGGGAAATAACATGCTTCCATGACAAACAACACCTGAAAAACTTCACAAATATGAAACCTGTGCTCCAAAACATTTTAAAGAATATCTTGGAGAAAAATAAGGACAGTTACAAATCCATGAGACCTAACTGAGTCAAACCATGGGACCAAATAAGAAACTGACGGGGAAAGGGCAGAAGTAGAATAACACAGCCAAGAACAGGAAAACACGGCAGCACTCAATTTACCTATATCAGTCATAACCATTAATGTCAATGGACCCAGTGCGCCAATTAGGAGATACAGACTGGCAGAGTGGATCAAAAAGCAAGATCCTACAATCTGCTGTATACAAGAAACACACCTAATTCAGGAAGAAACCCATGTACTGAAAGTAAAGGGATGGAAAACAATACTCCATGTGACTGGAAACAGCAAGAAAGCAGGAGTGGCGATTTTATTTGCAGACAAAATAGACTTCAACCCAAAACTGATAAAGAGAGATAAAGATGGATACTAAGTTTTAGTTCAGAGAAAAATCCAAGAGACAGAAATCACAATCTTAAATATCTATGCTCCAAATTCTAATGCACCCAACTATATAAAACAAATATTAACGAACTTAAAAAACGAGATAAACTCCAATACAATAATAGGGGGGACCTCAATACCCCAGTGTCACAAAGAGACAGATTGACTTGACAAAAACTGAATAAAGAAATCCTTGAGCTCAACCAGACTCTTCAGCAAATGGACTTAATAGATGTCGACAGAGTATTTCACCCCACAAACTCAGAATATACATTCTTCTCAGCTACTCACGGATCATTCTCCAAAATAGACCATTTTCTCATTCATAAAACAGGCTTAAACAAATATAAAGGGATTGAAGTTATCCCTTGTATTCTGTCAGACCATGGTGCCCTGAAATTGGAGTTGAATAGCAAAGGAAAGCACAGGATCTTCACAAACACATGGAAGCTGAACAATACACTGCTGACAAACAAATGGGTCACAGAAGAAATTAGAGAAGAAATTGAGCAGTTCTTACAACTAAACGATAACCTCAGTACAACTTATAAAAATTTATGGGACACAATGAAAGCA
>PVIR01041948.1:0-12487 GCA_004026965.1 Petromus typicus | reverse complement strand
TTTTGAGACATTGTCTCACTATGTGGTTCAGGCTGGACTTGAACTCCTTGTGTAGCCTAGGTTAGCTTCAAACTCATGGCACTCTTCCTACTTCAGTCTCCCAAGTGCTAGGAGTATAGGCATCCACCATCATTCCTGGCCCTTCCCTGTGTAAGTAGTACTCTGCAGGAGAATCATATCATGCAGGTAATCCTCTACTATGCTTTCTCAGTGCTATTTTTTTTTTAGGTTTTTGGAGACAGGGTCTCACTTTTTTGTGGTTCTGTCTGGCCCTGAGCTCAGCCTCAAACTCACATCACAATCCTCCTGCCTCTGCCTCCCGAGTGCTGGGATTACAGGCGTGAGCCACCACACCCGGCACTGTGGTATGTGGTACTGGTTGCTGATGGGTGTGGGTCTCCACACCCAGTATTGTTATGTGGTTACCGGGGAATTGAACCCGGGCCCTTGCGCTTGCAAGACAGGTGCCGGAACCACTGAGCTAACTCCCCAGCCCCTCAGTGCTATTTTTTAATTCAAATTTTTATTGGCACATTATATATACACATCGTCACTTTCAGCATCAAGAATTTGTACCAATATATGATATGACATGACTTAATTCTCATTGTTTCCCATTCCCCTACCTACCCTCCACCCCCTCACCCCCTATATTCTCAGTGCTATTTTTAATCTTGAAGGTAGGCAGCTTCAGGTTCTGTGTCCCCTTTCTCTTTGGCTTACCTCCTTATAAAACAAAAAGACATGATATACTAACGGGTGATTATTTTCTATGCTACTACCACTGCATTCCATTAAACTGATAGTTATTTCTCAACTTACAGTATGATTACATCTTAATAAACCTATCCCAAATTGAAAATGCTGTAAGTTAAAAATGCACTTAGAACCATAGCTTAGCCCAGCCTACTTTAAATGTGCTCAGGACAGCCACATTAGCATAGATACCTGGGGGAGGGGGGTTAACAGAGTCTGTTGTGTAGTGAGGTGTAGAACATGACATGAACACACAGCAAAGTGAGCATTTTGCAGATACTGTGAGGTTCAAAAACATAAAATATAATGTAAAAAATAAAAAGCTAGCAGCACAGTAGACTGTAGAATATCAGTTGAAGAATATCAGTGACCATGTGGCTGAGTGGGTCTTGTGGCTTATTCCACTGCTCTGCCTCACAAGAAGGTACTGTGTTACATTTCACGAGCCTGGGGGAAAGACAGAACATTCACAATTCAAAATACAGTATATATATTTTATATATTCACATAAAAATTTTACACATAAAATAGAAAAATTGTGAATTGAAATCTGGGGACTCTCTGTACATGATGGTCAGAAAATGTTTACTGAATAGCCATTACGAAAGATTTAAGAGAGTCAAACATGACTAAGAACATATTTCACCTCATCCTTCAGTGTATTTTAATAGTGATGAATGTATGGTGGAGCCCAAAGGAAAAACAATAAATGCTGGCTGAGTATAAGAGATAAGCATTTATGGAGTGAGAAATTTTGATTAAGGTCTAGAAGGAGGAAAATTCTGGTGTATTTGTACATGCATGGGAGGAGGAGCTGTACTATGTTACAGTATTTCAAATAAAATGGCAGGAATAATAGCATACTTAGGTGAGAGTTCCAGGGCTATACTGAGAAAACACAGTGGATCAGTTTGTGACAGTAGCAGGGTCATTTATAATGTCATTATCTATAGTTGAGTGATTATAGTAGGACGTGAATAGAGACACAGATTTCTGACACACTCTACAGATATTATAGTCCTCTTAGTTAGTGCCCATGGCAGGAAATTTTTAAATGTCATTTCAAAATGACAAAGTAATTTTGCATATAATGACTTATATTACAGTTTGGACAGTTATGGTGTGAGAAACACCTGGAGTAATTGATTCAGAAAAGATCCTGTGAGATGGAGAATACTACAGAATTTTAAAAGCTGCCACTATCACAAATGAAAAAAGGTAGACCACCAAGAACCAGAAAAGGTCACTTAAAAGTGACAGTTATTTGGCAGAAGAGGTGACTGAGATTAAGTGACTTGTCCAACATCAGATCCATTTATTCCTTTTAAACATTCATGCAATGATTATTGAGATCTAGTATGTTTATGATGATGCAGAGGCACTTGCAAGAAACACAAAAGCAAAATGAGATTGGCTCCACTCTTGGAGCTGTTACAATATGGTGACAGCAGTGACAGAACTCATTCTACTTTTATCTCATCTTACTGGTTCCACTTTGACTCTGTATTTTAAATCAGAGATAAATGAGCATTTTTTCCCCTTTCACTATATGTTGATACTACATATGATCATAAACAATCTCTGTGCATGGGCAAGATCATTTGCACATTCACATTTTGGAATGTTTATATGATTTGAAGCATGCTTTTTTTTTTTTTTTTAAGATTTTTTGAGACAGGGTCTCGCTTTGTGGTTCAGGCTGGCCCTGAGCTCAAACTTTAATCACATCAGCAATCCTCCTGCCTCTGCCTCCCGAGTGCTGGGATTACAGGCATGAGCCACCACGCCCGGCACTGTGGTCTGTGGTACTGGTTGCTGCTGGGCGTGAGTCTCCACACCCAGTATAGGTATGTGGTTACTGGGGATCGAACCCGGGTCCTTGCGCTTACATGACAGGCGCCAGAACCACTGAGCTAAATCCCCAGCCCTGAAGCATGCTTTTGATCAAGTGTGTCCACAGAAAATGTCAAGGACTCATAAATCCTTTCCAGTATCATACAGCAGTTCATCTTTTGCAGACCAAACCTTAAGTAAAAGGTCTACTTCCATCTCCAATCAAGATGTGTCTTTCTGGGACCAGGGATTTAGCTCAGTGGTTCCAGTATGTGTCTTGCAAGTACAAGGGCCTGGGTTGGATCCCCAGGTAACCACATACAACAATACTGGGCATGGAGACTCACCAGCAATCAGAACCACATACCACAATGCCGGGTGTGGTGGCTCATGTCTGTAATCCCAGCACTTGGGAGGCAGAGGCAGGAGGATTGTTGTGAGTTTAAAACTGAGCTCAGGGCCAGACTGAACTACAAAGCAAGACCCTGTCTTGGAAAAAAAAATGCATCTTCCATCTTCCACCATGCTTTCATACCATAGATTAGTATATGAAAAGTCTCAAAAAATTTGCTTATTATATAATTTGTGTACTTTTTCTTAACACAAACTTTAAATATTTTACTCCTTAATCAATCTCTGTAATTAGAGCCATTTTAAAACTAAAAGTATATGTTTAATTGATTTTCTATCTTTTTCTTTTGTATCTATCTTCCCCTATTTAACCTCAAGGCCCCACATTACTTCACTGATGGACTCAGACTCCTGATTGACCTCAAAATTCTTGAGAGCTTGTACAGCAGGCTTTAATTTTTTTTTTTAATTTCAACTTAATTCATCTTGTCTGGATCCTTCTTGTTGCAAAGAAGAAACAAGGAAGGGAAAGAAAGAGAGGGGGAAGGAAGGAGAAAGGAGGGTGTCCCACTTTCTTCCACCTCTTGCACTGATTTCTCATTAGTTGTAATAACCTGTTTATGGAATTGCTTCTTAAGGTAGTTCTAGAATTTTTCCCCTGGAAATACACTTAGAAAACATCAAAGCTTTTTGTAAACAATACTTTTCCCATTGTGGAAGTTATTTATAATTCTTTCTGCCTGACATTCACCTCATTTTGAATACAGCAGTTGTATATCAGTTAATTATGTCTCATGACTTATCCCTTGTGAAAAGATTTGCAATGTGAAATGTCAGAGGTCTTATTCTTCTCAAACTAACTGATGATTATAAAAAACTACGGGAGGACTTTCCTAGCATATTCCCACCAAACATTTTGATTTCGAAAAATGCATTTGCGTAATCTGACTGGACGAATTTGCTTGAACTGGTTTATACTAAGTCATTGAAGGAACTATAAAACATTTAGAGCTGGAAAACAACGTAGATTTTTGAGAATTGAAACCTCTTAGTTTTCGATAGTTCTACTAAAGCCTAGAGAAATGTGGAGACTGGTCGGATTTTACAGGGTTCGGTGTGGTGCTGGGGGTGAAGCTGGACTTCCTGTTTTCCTGTCTGCTGTGCGTGTTTCAAATCTCATCACGATCCTCATGGTTCTCCAAAGGTCACATCCTCTTACTGCACTGTGATTCTTCCTCTTCCTCCTCAGGGCAAATCAGCCAGTCTGGATGATTAAAGAGTACTTTATAAGTACTACAAAACGCATTATAAGTGCTCTAAATGTAATTATGATTATTTCATCAAGGCTGGAAAATCCTAAGGGACAATTGATATTCTATCGCTAATGTATTTTTGGTGTATACAGGGTACTCAATAAATCTGTGTTAAATAAAATGACTTCTGCTTGCCTGGTAGTGTGTATTTACTAGCTTACATGTGAAATACATGATAATACAGTTTTAGTTATATTTGTTTCTTACTTTTAGTCTTATTTATTTAAAACTCGATTATAATAGCCAGGTGCAGTTACACACGCCTTGAATCTCAGCACTTTAGGAGACTGAAGCAGACATACTCCAAGTTAGAGCCTCGCTTGGCAATTTAGCACAGGTCTCCAATTTTAAATAAATAAATAAGTAAAAAGCAAACAGATTTATCTCAGTACAGAAAACCTGAGTTCAATTCATAGTTTAGAAAAAACAAATCAAAACAAAAAACACTTGATTTTGACTCGTCCGCGGGGGTAGGGAATGGCGGGAATATTCAGTTCCGGCCGCCTGGAGCTCACCTTGTGTTCCCTGCGCCCCTCTCTGCTGCGTCCCCCCGCCTGCCATGCCTTCCTCTGAAGACATTGCCGCCGTGTCCCCCAGCAAGCGGACCCGGCCCGCCGAGGAGGCCCTACGCTTGCGCTTTGTGCGGCTGTCGGAGCACGCCACGGCCCCGACGCGGGGCTCTGCGCGCGCCGCCGGTTACGACCTGTACAGTGCCTATGATTACACAATCCCACCCATGGAGAAAGCGCTGGTGCAGACAGACATTCAGATCGCTCTTCCTTCTGGGTGCTAAGGGAGAGTAGCTCCACGTTCTGGCTTGGCTGCCAAACACTTCATAGATGTTGGAGCTGGGGTCATAGATGAAGATTATAGAGGAAATGTTGGTGCTGTGCTGTTTAATTTTGGCAAAGAAAAGTTTGAAGTAAAAAAAGGTGATCGAATTGCGCAGCTCATTTGTGAACGGATTTATTACCCAGAAATAGAAGAAGTGCAGGGGCTGGATGGCACCGAGAGGGGCTCCGGAGGCTTTGGTTCAACTGGGAAGAATTAATGAAAAGGTAGGCTAAAAATGGGAAATGTTCTTCTTTCTTGAAAAATAGACTTTTTGGCTAAAGTGTTTGTACATCTGTAAACTTAAATTCTTAATTTGCTCACGGTAAAGGACAAGGAATCTCAGCATCGCTTAGAATCTGCCTTGTATTATCTGCAGTTGAAAGTTATCTGTAAATCTGACCTAAAGCAAACTTAAAAATCAAATGTATATTAGTTACAGATTTTTAATAACTATTATTTAATTCATTAAACAACAGACTTTGAATTACTTTGTAAATTATAAATACTGGCTTTTTCTCAGTACACTTTTTTTCTTGTACAAATAGAAATTACATCCTTTGAACTGAAAGAAATGTCAGCAGAAGAGATCATAGTTACTCCTTGTGAATTTTTTTTTCAATTTTTTTTTAATATGTCAAAGTAAGAGCATTTTGCTTATTTACCTTTTTTCTCCATAGTCTTTTGGTAGACCTTGAGTTGACAGGGCTAGAGCTGTGTTTGTGGAAATGTAATATGGTGATCTCCAGTTGATTTGTTAGAATTCTATCTCGTCAGGCAAATAATACAAGTTGTATTTGAGTTGCTCCCTAAAGTAACATTAATATGTCATGTCTGAGAAGATAGTTTTAACAGGAATAAAGAGTCGTGTTAGTGTGTATAAAAAAAAAAAAACTTGATTTTAAGGAGGTATTTCTTAAACATATAAGGTGATACATTTAATAATATCTACCTTTAGGTACCTTTGAGTTCCTAGAATTGTAAATACATTAAATTGATAAAGACAAGTTTTCAAAAATCAAACTCCATAACATGTACGTTTTGTTATCCTACCAATTTCAAATTCTGTGAAACGAACTTTATTGAAATGAATTTTATTTTATTCAGTTGACTATTGAATATTTCAGTTTAATAATATACTTCATTATGCCATGAAACTTCTTATCTAAGCTCATTAAATGTTTTTCTTTTTCAATTATTGTAAATTTGAGAAATTTAGATTATTCCAGAGATGAGTTTGAAAAATTTTTGAAGTATAACTATTTCACCAATTCTACTGTTTTTCTATTTGTATATTTAAGTAATTTTCTTAAAAGTCCTTAACTAGAAGAATTGAATAGATTATGCACCATTAAAAATTCAATTCAGAGTTATGAGATTTATCACCCAAACTTTAGGAATTTTTCAAAACTAAATTTTAAACTGAAATTTATTGGTTGATATTTGATTTAGGGAACATATATTTGAAAATAATCATGCCTGAAATACTAATATTATCAAATTCAAACATCTCTTTTCCTCTTAAAAGCTATCTTTGTCTTTGCTATTGAATCCTTCACTACTTCATGTTTTAATCACTTATAAAAATATCAGTTTGGCACCCCTCAACTTTCTATAGAGGCTATCCTAACCTCTTCCTCATAATTTATAAATAATGAGTAATTACCTTCTAAAATAATTGTGATATGAGAGATTATTTAAATGTGATAAAAGAATGTGTTTTTTCTTTTGGAATTTTTCTAACTCAAGAAATGCCAAAGTGTAGGAATCAGTGAAATAGAGATATGGAGAGAAAACTTGTGCTTTTGTATTTCGACATTAGAAATATATTTTAGTACTTTCTCCAAATAATCCCTGTGATTTTATAGATGTCTCCATGGTAAAAGTATGTCTTATTTTGAGGCTTTCATACAAAATATATAAAGCTTTATTGCAGACAGATCTGTTAAAATGGATTTTTATGAGAACATTACAAATAAAATCCTAACACCCCAAGTGTATTCCCAAATCCCATATCTCAAGGAGCCAGCTTTTAGTCAGATGAGTAGATGGAGTCTGCATCCATGGATTTCCACGTGGTTGTGCTCCACGGATGACCTTTCAGAAATCTTGCCTAATTTTGAGTCAGCACCGTAGACTCCAAGAAGCTAAGTAATGGCCAGGTCTGCCCTCATGATACTTCCAAACAAGTGGTGACAGAGGATTTCCTTTGGACTTTCCAAAGGACTTCAGTTGTGGAGGAACATAGAAGCGAATGCGGATGTTGTAGTCCTTACCTTTTCACTTGTACACTGATTACATATGCACATCTGCGTGTAAAGCATTCTTAAATTTTAGAGCGGGAGGGAGGAATTAAAGAAATGAAGAAGTAAAAAGATTTAATCAGGGCACAGCTATTTTTCTTCTATTTTCCAGGCTTGACATTTTTCCAAATGTCAATTCTTGAGATAAAGTAAAATTTGATCTTGGTTTGTCCTTTATTATTAACTAGACTAGTAAAGGATTAAAAAAATATTACATTTAAACATGCATTAAGAATAAACATATTTTTTCCACACAAAATTAAATACATTTTGGAAAATATACTACTTAAAACTTAAAAAAATAAAATATAAGTGAGCTCAAGAATAGATTATGTACTAAGAAACTGTGTTATAAAGAATAAAATCTATTACCTATTTCTTAATGATACAGCAAAATGTGTTTTCTAGAAACTTTTTGAATCAGAAAAATCACTTGTAATAATTTAAACTGTTGATAAAAGTGGAAATGAAAAAGAATAAGAATTGCTTCTGAATATAAAATCATTGAGGCCAGCCATATTTATTGATATTTTGTGCAATAAGAGAAAATAAAATGCAATTACTTCAGCTATTTTCTCAGATAAAGCTGTTTTTAAAGAAAACTTCTTAGAGCAATAGCTAACCTGGCTCTTCAGAAGATGACTTTTTATGACATTTTCGGTGTACCTTCAGTGCATGTACTTCAGTCTAAATTATTAGCCTGGACTACTTTCCCTTCACCTACTTCAGATAGCGTTTTTCAAGTAATAAACACGAACAGCACAAGTGGAAAATAAAACCACTTTATTTCTTCATTTATAAGAGGTTGAACATCTTTAGATTGCTGAGAAATGGATTTTTGAAGATGTGGGCTTCACAGTGAAATCAAATGATATTATTTTTCTCTGAAATTACCAGCAGACTAAAAAAAAAAAAATCGTTAGTTCTAAATTTTACTTTCCACATTACTGTAAGTTATTCGAAAGCATCTTACTTTCCTCTTTTTGTTAATATTCTCTCCCAAAGATCGAACAATGCTTGATTACTATGGCTCAGTTTTCAGTGTTAGGAGTTACATCTTGTGCGAATGACCTCGTCTGTCTTGCACGGTGTCCTGTTATGAAATACTGTGTATTATTAGGAATGTTAAAAAAGATCAGAAAAATGTTTGAGTGTGTTTCTACATAGCACCATTTCTCAAGCCTCTGTCTTATTTTCATCTTTTTCCTCTCATAAGCCTAGTGCAAAACTACTATTAGAGCATTAAAGTAATAGTAATAATCTACACCTATTTGCATGGTATTTTCCCCAAGTTACCAAGCTGTGAAGATTTGTTTAGTTCTTCAGTAAATATTTATTGACTATTCACTAGTCATCTGCTCCTAGAGAAGAAGTTAGGCAGAGGAAGAAGCCTCTGCTTGTGAGCAGATCACATCTCAAACCTTCACATCTCCACTGGCTTCTCCTGTGCTGAGTGTCACTTAGACACTGGCTTCCTGCTGTAAGTAGACTGAGTGGGGAAAAATACTTGACTAAACAATAATTTAACTAATTCAAATGATTGTGCTAATTGATTTCCTGACAGAAATTGGCCCTGTGGATAGTTAAATATATTTTGAAGTCTCAGGCTCTGAAGACACACTGCTATCAGAGCTTTTAAAGTAACTCATTGCTTCATTTTGGCAACTAGTGTTTCATTATGTACAATAGTCATTTAAACTACAAAGTACTGATATAATAGAAAAGATGTGTTGCATAATCAGCAAAATCACTGAAACTATTCACACTGCCAGTAGGATGTTGGAAAAAAAATGCTCAGTATCACTAATCATCATTTTAATGCAAACTAAAACCACAAAGACACATCTCCTTTACCCATGTTATAATAGATACGTTCAAAAAGACAAAATGGAACAAATTTTGATGAGTATGTGGAGAAAAGGAAGCCCTCTTATACTGTGGGGAGGGATGTAAACTGTTACAGCCATTGTGGAAAACACTATGAAGTTCGTCAAAAAATTAAAAATAGAATGACCATGTGAGCTAGCAACTCCACATCTGACTACATGGCCAAAGGAAATGAATGGGTGTTTTAGGAAGGTTATTGTACTTCCAATTTCATTGCAGCATTATTCATAATAGCAAAAATATGGAATTGATCTATGTCTATCACCAAAAGAAGAAATAACATAAATTAAGTCTTTAGAAGAGGAGTAAATGAAAAAAAGAAAGTCCATCATTTGAAATAACATGGATGAATCTAGGGAATATGATTTGAAGTGAAAGAAATGAGGCATGAAAGAAAAACATTACATGATCTCACTTAAATAAATAATCTAAAGTAGTTTATTTAATTTATAGAAGTAGGAGGAAGAATAGTAGTTCTCAGGGGCTGAGAGGTAGAGGAAATAGTCAAAGGGTATAAAATTCCAGATATGTAGGATGGATAAGTCTCAAATATCTTATGTGCTAATTGGTAGCTGTACTTACTACAGTACTGTATACTTCACAAGTGGTGAAAGAGTAAATCTTAAATTTCTTGCCACAAAAAGGTGGCATCTGAAGTGAAGGACTTGTTAATTACTTCGTGTTAATAATTGTCTCACAATGTATATGTATTTCAAAACATCACTTTCAACATTTTGTGTGTATATATATAATTTATATATATTTATATTATATAATTTTTAATATTTATATATTATATAATTTGTATATATTTATATATATAATTTATTTGTAACTGAGTAAAGCTAAAAAAGAAAAGCTAAATCAAGAAAAAATATTTAATATTAATGATCACTTAATAGTGAGCAAAGTATAAGTCTTTATCACATACCAGTAACATAAAAATGAGTCAGTCTGTAAGGCTTGTGGTCAAAAATTAAATAACTAGAAACACCAAGAGAAATAAAAAAGGAAAAAGTCAGCTGTAAATTCTAAACCTACCTTATGAAGACCTAGATTTTGGAGATAACATCTTTTATATTTTTATTTTATATTTTTAAGAAGTTTATCACTGAAACAGTCATAGAAGTGTGAATACACATGAGAAAATAATGACAAAACTGCTTCAGAACAGTATGACTGATAAAGTCTCTTCTTTTTTTTTTTCAGGCAGGTCTCACTTTGTAGTTCAGGCTGGCGCTGAACTCACTATGTATCCCAGGCTAATCTCAAACTCATAGATATCCTTCCACCTCTGCCACCTGAGTGGGGGAATTATAGGTGTGAGTCATCACGCCAGGCATTGTGGTAGGTGATAACCGAGGTTAGAGCTCAGGACTTTAGACTTGCCAGACAAACACCAGAACCACTGAGCTAAATCCCCGGCCCTAAGTCCTTATTTTTTGTAAAAGTATTTTTGAGGGTAAGAGAGAAGTCTAGCTTCTGTAAGCGTTTCATAGTTACAACATTTTCAAGGCAAGTCAAACATTGAAGGACTTCCACATGGTTGATATTTATTAAACTTAAAAGTTGAAATTACTTTCTTCGGTTTTATTAGAGTTTGAACGTTGTGTATTGTTTTTCGGGATATCTTTATAAGAGATCTTGAAATGATAAATGAGGTTGTGATGAAGTACTAGTGCACGAACACCAAAGGGACTTTGTTTTCGGTCATATATAAAGTGTCTGGTGTTCTATATTACACCAAGGTTATCTCTGTCCACACATCTCTCCTGAGATCGAATCTGGGACATTCTAGCTGTGTCTGGATGGCTGAAACTTTGTATTTTAGCTCTTTAAATCCCCTTTCTAGAAGATAATAAATGCCACATGTTTTTGTTTAATTGAAATCTTTATTGGTACATTATATATACACATCGTCATTGCACTCAACAATGAAAATTTGTACCAGTATATGACACAACTTAATGAGAATACTTTATTTTCATTATGTGGATGGGTGAGAATAAATTGAGAAATGACAAAATTAGAGACAAATATGAGAAGTAAAACCTTGAATCATTGCCTGATTATTTATCTAATGAAAGAGGTAAAGCTCCGTTTAACTTAAAGGTCATCCAAGCACCTGCCAGGTAGCCACTGTGAGACTTTTCTAATCTGGACAGTCTTGTGTACAGTGGTTCAGTATATGACGCAAGATGCTGTATGTGCTATGAAAACCACAGAAGCAAGCAGATCTGGAGCAAAGGAGCAAATGGGACATTCTAGGCAGAGGAAAAAAAAAAAAGCAGATGCAAAAGAGTGATACTAAACTCTGTGGTGCGAAAATATAGTCCAACCTTTCTCATGCACATTTGCAAAAATCCTTAAAAAATCCTAAGCAACAGCAAAGTATTAGCAAATCAAATGCAATTATCTAAAAAGGATAAAACACTATGATCCCACTGACTGTTAATTATAGAAATGCAGATCTGGTGAAACATGTAAAACATAAACCAAAATATTTCATAATCAATGAGAAAAATGATGCATCACAGAAGCAGGAAATACAACTGACTAAGCTAATATCCAATCACAATCTTAAAATTTTTACAAAAATAGAATAAAAGAAAATGTTTTAATCTAGGAGGAAATTAAAACATATGCACATGAACATATTTTATACTTAATGATGAATAATTAGCACTTCTTGATGTCAAAAGTGAATAAGTTTGCTAACTTTCATCCTTTCAGTATTATGCTGGAGGTGAAGCTATGTTGAATATATAGACAAATCTTAAGTAATATACTCAGTTAATTGATCAAAATTACCTTAGCAGTTCCAAGAGGTTAATAGTAAGTCATTTTTTCTTTCTACATGCTAGAGAAAGGAATTAAAATTGAAAAGTAAAATTTCAAAAGGATACAATTTCTGTTGGCTCCTCAAAATCCTAATATTTCAGAACAAATCTAATGGGAGATATTCTATCCTAACACCTACAAAACTTTTTCTGGGAATTGAAGATCTAAGATTTCATTTCTACCAAATAAATCTACTCAGTCAATCTAAACCGTATGTTCCCAGTAATCTTTGTAACCAAAATTGATGATCTTATTATAAAATCTAATATGAAAATTCAAAGGACTGAGGATATGAAAACCACCATGAATAAAATAAAGGTAGATTTGTCATGATTACACTTTAAAAGTTATTATGATGCCCCAGTAATTAAG
>PVIR01041947.1:0-12572 GCA_004026965.1 Petromus typicus | reverse complement strand
CCTAAGCCAATGTCTTCAAGAGTTTTACCTAACCTGTTTTGTAGTAGGTTTAGAGTGTCTGTTTTAATATTTAGGTCTCTTATCCACTTTGATTTTAGCTTGGTACACGGTGAAAGAGTTAGATCTAGTTTTAGCCTTTGGCAAGTTAAAACCCAGTTTTTCCAGCACCATTTGTTAAAGAGGCTATCTTTCCTCCATTAAGGATTTTTGGCTCCTTTGTCAAAGATGAGGTGGCTCTCTTCATCTTTTTTCCCTGCTCATGAGTGTCCATATTAAGTGGACTGAGTATCTTATTAGAATGTCAGCAGTTTCTATTTTGTGATAAGGGCACTTATAGACTTTATGCTGAGTCATAGAGTTCAAGTGAACTTTGAATTATAGATATGCTTTTACCCTGCATGTCCCCAGAAATGAGGAATTTTTTTTAAAAAAATTTTTAATCTTTATTGGTACATTACATATATGCATCATGATTGCACGCCACAATGGTGATTTGTACCAGTATGACACAACTTAATTCTCATTTTTTCCCATAGCCCTACCCACCCTACCACCACCCCATATACATAAAATTTGTTTGTTTACTTTTTTATTACAATCTTATCATTTTTCCCCCTTCACTCTATTTTACATTGAGCACTTTCTATTTCACAATGTATAACATACTAGGACTCATTTACATCTTTATTTTCTCATACCAGAGAAAAGATGCGATATGTACCTATCTGTGCCCTATTTATTTCACTTATGAGGATATCCTCAAGGTATGTCCATTTAAGTAGAAATGATTCAAACTTATCATTTTTTATGGCAGAGTAATACTCCATTGTGTAGAAGAACCACAGCTTTTTTTATCCAGTCTCCAGTTGATGGACACTTGGGTTGTTTCCAAGATGTAGCAATCACAAATTGGGCTGCTATAAACAAGGGTGCACATATGTCTCTGTGATATGAGTCTTTTAATTCTTGTGTATATATACCTAGCTGGGTAATGGCTGGGTCAAATGGGACCTCCAATCCTAGCTTTTTGAGGAATCTCCAAACTGATCTCCACAGGGGTTGTACGAGTCTACAGTCCCACCAACAGTGGAGAAGGGTTCCTTCTTCTCCGCAGCCTCGCCAACATTTGCCGTTGGCTGATTCCGAAATGGCAGCAATTCTATGTGGAGTGAGATGAAATCTCAATGTTGTTTTCATCTGCATCTCTTGAATGACCAGTGATGTTGAGCATTTCTTCATATGCTTCTTAGCTGCTCTTATTTCTTCCTCTGAAAAATATCTGTTCATTTCAGATGCCCATTTTTGAATTGGGTCATTAAATTTGGGTGGGCTGATTTTTTTGAGCTCTTTATATATTCTATATAGTAGCCCTTAGAAATGTGGAATTTTAATTCAAGATGATTGGTATCTATGGAAATTTGAAAACACACACACACACACACACACACACACACACAAGCAGAATGTCATGTAATGAAGGCAGAAATCTAGGTGATGCATGTACAATTCAGAGAATGGTCAAGATTGCTGCAAAACCATCAGGAACTGGGAAAGAAGTGTGACACAGAGTTTATCACAGCCTCTAGAGGAAGTCAATTCTGCTGCAATTTTGATCCCCACACAGTGAGACAATAAATTTCTGTTGTTTAAGCTACTAGGTTATGATATTTCATTGTGACAAACCTATCAAACTAATACATCACACTGGAGGTGCAGATGAGATATTAAGTTATCAATTTACAGAGTGATACAGGTCACCAACAGTAGACCGTGGGTTAATATACGAGCAGAAAGGAAAGCATACTTGACCTGAAGACTGACTGTATTTCACATTTCTGCCTGGGACTGACAAGGCCAGTATAGAGTTTGTTTCTTTCTCTTCTCCTCTCGTATTTTCTGGCATCAGGTTTGCCTTTGATTGTTTCTTATAATACATCAGTGTCTGGTCAGAGCCCATGACCAGCTTACAGTGCCCAGGCCTGCCCTCTGCGGAGGTCCAAGACCCATGAGTAAGTTTTCTTCATGTCATTTCTCTTACACGAGCAAGCTTGACTTCCTCCTTTTGGTTTAGGTTTATATAAGCCTGACTTTGGCTCATGCCTTGGACAGAGGAACCAAGTATGTGAAATAATATGTACTTGGAACAATATTCCTGAACCCTTGAATATCAAAAAATAAAAGGAGAATTCCTATTCTGGTTAGTTAGTTGGTTTATTTTGTGCATAGAATGTCATCTGCCAAAGCTGAGTAAAAGTGAGCTTTTAGGTTTTAGGTGTAGAGTGGCCAGATTTTTGCACGAATTATATAAATTTCTGAAAGTCATTCATTGAATACTGAAAATTAATATCACATACCTCAGAGATGACATGTACCTAGAAGCATGCAATGTTACATCACATGGCAGATACGCTACTATAATCCTATGCCTGGAAAATTGACTTGACTTGAATTTGGCCTCAGCATAAGATATATGCGGACCTATGTTATTTCCTGTGTATAATTGCATTAACCCAATGCATTATGCACTATCCTATTGAGCTGACAAGTTCCTGCTTATGGGAATGTGAGACCAGGTGAATTTTTGACTTGAAATGCTTAACTGTGAAACCCAATACTAGTACTAGGAAAAGAGCTAGGAAAAGGCTTTGGGGTCTTGGCCTGAGGAAAGAGTGAAATTGAGAGCTTCACAATATGTGTTCACTTTGATGACCATCGTCTTCAACTATTTGTACTTCTCTAACAAAATACTTGAGACTGGGTAATTTATTCAGACCAGATAATTTAGAAATTACTTCTTCACAGGTGTGGAGGTTGGGAATTTCAAGGAGAAGGTGCAGTGTGCTCAGGGTCTGGTCAGAGTTACTGTCTGATTTTGAGTGAACACCTTCTTGCTGTGTTTTGTGGAGGCTGCAGGGCGGGCGTGAAATGAATGCCACGTGGAGTCTACTTTATAAGGCTTTTTATCCCATCCACATGAGTCTCTCCTTGTTTATCCCCCAAAGGCCCTGCCTCAATACTACTGCTTTAAAAATTAAGTTTTAACATGGGATTTGAAGAGAATTCAGATTTTCACATCATAGCAACTATTTACATATGGGTGTATTTAGCGGACTTATAATTAACAGAATTTATTTCCTTACTGTTTTTTAGTTAGGTAGGAAGTGGGATAATTTAAAATGCTGTCACCCTGTGTATTTCTTATTTAAACCAAACTATTTATTTCTGTTTTCTGTCTAGTATTTTAGCTTTCCTTTCTGTTTTTAAGTTCTCCTCCCCATTTTCTACAGTCCCAAGTATAGGAGAGTTGGGTGGAAGATAAAAAAAGCTTTCTGAGCTCACACGTTTTACAACCAGGTATAGGTAGAATGAAATCAAATTCTCTGTTTCTTTAACATTTAACTTGTATTCTGAAGGGGATATTAAGCTTTAGAAGGACTGGGGATTTAGGTCAGTGATTCTGGTGTCTGCTTAGGAAGTGCAAGGTCCTGAGTTCGATTCCCTGTACCACATACCACAATGCCGAGCATAGTGGCTCATGTCTTTAATCCCAGCACTCGGGAGGCAGAGGCAGAAGAATTGCTGCAAGTTCAAGGTTAGCCTGGGCTACATAATGAGTTCAGGGCCAGCCTGAACTACAAAGGGAGAGCCTGTTTCAAAAAAACTTAAAAAAAAAAAAAAAAGCCTTGGTATAAGTGTATTATCCCTTTTTAAAATATCTACTTTATGAGGATGTTTGGGAACCAATATAGTTTTTATAATAAATACCATCCAGATTTATCATAGAATACAGTGTATGCTGAAATCTGTATGACTTTTAAACACTTCTCTGTGTGGTGTCTTTTGCAAGAAGTAAGCTATATAATAGAATGTTTGGAATGGACTATCTGACTTCAGTATTGTTTGGAGCAGTTCCCAAATCTCTTTATATCTCTGTAAATTGGGACCACCACAGAGTTAGCACAAACATGCAGGGTCCTTGGCTCCATGTCTGGCGCCTTGCAAACACACGGATGTTGGCCACGCTGTTGCTGGTGATGATTTGATCAGGATCTTGGAGGTAAAAATAATGCTTCTAGGGTACAAGGGGGAGAAAGTTGCAGAGCGCTACTGTGGAAAAATGGAGTCTGTCTGTCATCTCCTCTGTGGGTTGGGATGTTTAGAACATAAAGTGGAATTAGCCCTAAGCACAGCTGTGAAGATGCAATTGTTAAGCTTGACTTCAGACTCACGGGTGCTTGCTGGCTGTGCAGACAATAAAGGATAAAAGCACAGATGTTATGCTTTATTGGTTGTCTGTCTCTTTAGCTAATTCTGATGCTGTCAATGTGCCATACATCAAAAGCGCTATCATTAAACGTGGGATGGTGTTTCTCAGAGTCTGAAGACCTGCCCACAAGTCTTCTCTACCCCTGCCTTTCTGTTGCTTCGCTGGGGTCCCCTTTCCCTTCAGGTCAGGCATCGAGAAATGAGTTTGGTTTCAATTCTTGGAGTCATTTGACACTGTCATTAGGGTTGACTGGGGCTGAGCTTTGATAGCTGTAGGATAGACGAATTGTTCTTAGTTTTGCTTTACAGTCTTGTTGAAGACTATGAGGAGCTTTTTTTATAGGCTATTGCTATCAGTATTAGGATATTAGAAATTAAAACAGAAATTGAAAAATATTTATTCTTTTCAAATACCAATAAACTCATTACATGATAATTCTTTTATTTATTAGCAAATATTAAACATTTGTTTTAAATTTCAGAAATAAAAAAACTCAGACACCACAAATTTAAAGCCCCAATCCAGAAAGGCATCTGAAATAAATATATACTTCTCAGATTAATAAATATAAACAGCAAATAAAGGTATGAAAAAATGTTCACTATTTCTGATTATTCAATAAATGCATGTTAAAACAACACTGGGATTCTCAGTTGATTTTCAAGAAATCAACCAATAACAAATGCTGATGAAACTCTGAGGGAAAAGAAATTCTCCCCCACTGTTAGTGGGAGTATAAATTGACACAACCACTATGAAAATCAATACAGAAATTCCTTAAAATATTAAGACTACAGGCTCCATTTGAACCAGCTGTTCCCCTCCTAGGTATTCTTCCAAAAGAGTTAAAATCATCATATCATAGTAATATATCCATAATCATTTATAGTAATATATAATACAATTTATAATAGCTAAAGGCCAGAAATAGCCCACGTGTCCTTCAACAGATTAGTACAGAAAATATATTTATTTACAATGGAGTATCGTACTACCATAATGAAAGATAAACTTGAGACATTTTTAGGTAAATGGATGCCCCATAAGACTATAATCTCAAATGAAATAAAACAGACACACAAATTTAAATATTGTATTGTGTGTGTGTGTGTGTGTGTGTGTGTGTGTGTGTGTGTGTGTGTGTGAGAGAGAAACTCTAAGGGTAAATAAGGAGCAAAGTAGAGGATAGATAGGAAGAACTTGTCTAAGTGGGAAAGAGGATAGAAAAGGAAGGGGAAAAGGATTAAAAAAAGAATGGAAGGAAAAATGGAAACAAAGTCTTGAAAATGGGGAAGGAACAAGGCTTGAAGCAAGGAGAGCGAAATAGGAAAAAATTAAATATTTTGTACTGGTACAAATTCACTATGGTGAATGTGATCATTATGTATGATAAAAATGTACTAAAGAAAAAAAAAAGAAAATGTTCTATATGCCAGAATTGCTGCTATCTACACTCTTCTCTCTCTCACTCTCTCTCTCTCTCTCTCTCTCTCTCTCTCTCTCTCTCTCTCTCACACACACACACACACATGCACATGAGAGATTTTTCCTGGAATTAATCTGGAAATAAAATATAAGGGTAATTATGAGAACTAGAATTGTTTCCAAGAAGTTCTAAGGATTCATTTCCTTAAATATCATTGCTAAACTCAGCAATTTTTTCCTTTGTGAACATGTAGAAATTCTGGACCAAGTACACTGGGTTTATTTTATGTCAATTGCATTCAATTTATTTTCTATTACTTTTTGGGTATGATAATGAAGACCTGATTCTGTACGCCTGTGTGTGTGCACATGTGTTCTTGCACGCACGCACGCTCGCGTGTGTGTATGTGTGTGTATATGTGTGTGCGTGTATGTGTGTGTGTGTGTGTGTGTGTGTGTGTGTGTGTGTGTGTGTGTGTGATAAACTTAGGATAAACTTGCAAGGAGCTCTGGGCACCCTGAGGCGGAGCCAGTTGCTGAAACATTACACTAAACAGGTTTCAGATGGTGCATGTGGCAGAGTTGAGGTCCTTTCATATGCATTTTCCCAAATGACAAGGCGACCCAAAAGAAAGAGGCAAGGCACCTGAGTCTGCATCTTCTCCCAACTGTCAAGCTGGATTGAAAACAGCTGAGGTCATATTCCCCACTGTCACTGTCTCATTGTAGAGCTGTCTCTACTCTGGCTTTATCAATTAGAGTCTCAGGCAGCCATTCACTCACTCATGGTATATCCTAGGTTAACATCAATCTGTAGTTTCCTTAATGCTGCTGAGCTCTGTTAGAGAGAAAACAATTGTTTTCTTCTAGCTAGGTGTACACATTTTTGATGTCTGAGTCTCAGTGGCCTTGAAGCAGTCTTATAACCTCATTGTCAGATTCTGCTTGAAATTACTTTCCTTTAGGAGATAAAATATTCACATGCTGGTTATACTACTCATATCTGGTGAGAAAAGTGATCATGGCAGAGTAGGCAAGAGTAACTATGTCGGGATTCTGAGAATCAACATGACTCCACAAGCACCAACTCAACTTCACAGCCACAGAACAGAATCATATATACATATATATATATATATATATATATATATGAAACATATATATATGACAATAACTGTATTTCTAAACTCATAGAGAAGAATGCTACTGTCTTGCATTTTAAAAATTTCTTTAATGTCTGTCTTACTGTACAATAATTGGATTCTCATTTTTTCTACATTTCACCCACTGTGATTTTTTTTAAAATCAAGGGGTATAAGAAAAATGTGGTCCAGGGCCAGGGATTTAGCTCAGTGGTTCCAGCGCCTGTCTTGCAAGCGCAAGGACCCGGGTTCGATCCCCGGTAACCATATAACAATACTGGGTGTGGAGACTCACGCCCAGCAGCAACCAGTTCCACACACCACAGTGCTGGGCGTGGTGGCTCACACCTGTAATCCCAGCACTCAGGAGGCAGAGACAAGAGGATTGCTGTGATGTGAGTTTGAGGCTGAGCTCAGGGCCAGCCTGAACTATAAAGTGAGACCCTGTCTCAAAAAAAAAAAAGAAAAAAAATGTGGTCCAAAATAGATACTCAGTTACAAAGAGAAGTGTATTTTATAACCTTTTAAAATAATTGTAGGTGACCGTTACTATTACACCAAATTTAACAAGTTGCAGTTCCCAAAGATTGGTTGCAATGTAGAATCTAAAACCATAGAGTGAATTTTTAGTACTCTTATTACATTAAAACTCATTAGCCCATCTTAAAAGTTGAATAATCTTATACCTGCATATGATTTTGTAACATCATGCAGTAATCATCAGAAAAATGTTGACACATTTCATTATTTAATGTCTAAAAAAATCACTTCATATTAATTCTTCTTTAAAAAATTAATCAAAATTATCAACTTTATTGTGGTGATACAGATTTCCCACAATTTTAATTCTCACTTGAAGGTTGCATTTTATCTTTGGTAATAAAAATTACTAAAGAGAAATGTAAATATATTTCCACATAAAGACATGTATACTAAAGTTCATAGCATCATTATTCATAGGAGTTTTAAACTGGAAGCAATGCAAATGTCTGTCACTTGCAAAATGGATAAACAAAATGTAATATATTCATATAGTCAGTGTGATAGTTAACTGTGTCAATTTGAGCAAGATATTCAACACCAAATTGACTCAGCACAGTTCGGAGTGTGGAGATCCGCCCTATGGAGGATTGTTGCCAGAATGGTACAAAAGGGAAATGAAGAAGGCAGGGTGCTGCTTCTATTTCTTTGAAGAATTTAGGGAACAGGGAAAGGGAATGTTATCAGAACCCCTGCAGGGAGTTCTGGGCAGTGTGAGCCACAACAGAAAAAGGAAAAAATTAATGAATAAAGGCAGGATATGAGACTTAGAGAGGAAGTTGAGCTATGGGTCTGATCTGCGCTACTCTGGACAGCAAAGACAAGATATTTTAAACTGACCACGCCTTTTTTTTTTTGACAGAGTCTCGCTTTGTAGTTCAGGCTGGCCCTGAGCTCAGCCTCAAACTCACATTACAGCAATCCTCCTGCCTCTGCCTCCTGAGTTCTGGGATTATAGGTATGAGCCACCACGCCCTGCACTGTGGTATGTGGTACTGATTGCTGCTGGGCGTGAGTCTCCATGCCCAATATTCTATGTGGTTACTGGGGAATCAAACCTGGGCCCTTGTGCTTCCAAGACAGGCACTGGAACCACTGAGCTAAATCCCCAGCCCCGCCACAGCTTTATTTGATACATAGGAGTAACAGACAACTCACAGGGCAGTGATAATCCTAGGACAATGAGGAATTTACACAGATGAAGATCCTAGGTTAGGAGGAAATTATATTGATTAGGAATTTGTCCCTCCCCAGGTGAAATCTTTTTCAAGGATCTTCAACTAATGTAATCTTGCCCTTGAGCATCACAGCATCACTGGACCCTTGAAGCCTCAGGTGTGACTGGCAGCAAAATGGAGCTATGTCTTGACGTGCCATAGCTAGCCTGTATGTAGGAAAACTAGGTCTAATCATAATTTAACTGCGAAATGATCCCTCCTAATAATGAAGAATTGCACCAGCGAGAGGAACTCCAGTGTTTGACTTCACCTTGGACATTTTCTTCAGCCTTCCATTACAGACCTTTTGGCCTGCAGAAAGGGACTACCATGGAACACTACAGTGAGCTGTAGGCCTTTGACGGGATAACTGAGATCTTCATCAAGCAGGCAGTCCTTTAGCACTCTTCCATATCTGACTCTGTGAGCAATCACTGTAAGCCAGTCTTGTAAATTCTTATGTATTTGCACATCTTGCATTAAGTCTGTTTCTCTAGTAAGCACTGAGTGATACAATAAAAATAAACATGGTATAACATTGATACACTTCAACAATCTTATGAGAAGTGAAAGAAGCCAGATGAAAAGATTACTGTGCTATAATTCTATGAATATAAATATCCACAAAATGCCAGTTAATAGACATAATAAGAAGACCCTTCACAGGCTTCTGCCAAAGGTAGGAGCAAGCATTGACAAAAACTGGTAGGAAAGACTTCTTGGGGTGATGGAAATGTTCTAAAGCTTGTACCAACTTGGAAGAGGGTAGCATTGAGATGGTGGCTCATGGAAGAAGAATTGGTTTTGGACAGGATATTGTGTCTTAGGACCACCAAGTTTTTTTTCCTCAAATTTATTATTCCTCAATATTCAATTCAAAGACTTAGACTGTTGCATTAGGACCTAAGAAATAACAAATGAAAATTTGTTTCCCAAGAAAATTCCAGTTTCTGCTTTAGAATAAATTAAAAATCATTCTATATTAATTAAGGCTGCCATAAAAATACCATGAATAAGGTGGCTTAAAACATAGGTATTTAAAAAAATTATTAAAAAAATTTTTTAAGAGCGGGTATCTTTTTTTTCCTTTACACTTTCAGGAGTTGGAAGCCCATAGTCAGTTTGCCAACAAATTCAGTTTCTCGTGAGGTCTCTTCCCATCTCACTGTATCTTCATTTGGGTTTGTCTGTTTATACATGGTGGAAGATGAATATGACTAACAAAAAAGAACATTAGTCATAGGTTTAGGACTATACCTTTTTTATTTCATTTAACCTTAATTAATTCCCTCAAGACCCCATCTCCAAATAGAGTCACGTTAAAGTAAAAATTTCCATGTGTGAATATGGAAAGAGATTGCTCTCCAGACTACAGCAAACCTTGAACCATGCTTCTCATTGGGAAAGATTTTGAAGATTAAAAAAAAAAATCAAATCAACCCTTAACTATTCAGTGAGACAGATATGTTCCTGAGGAAGTGAAGAAGCAACATGGGGTAAATGAAAAGTACTCTGAGGTCTGAGAAGACCAAAGCTGCTCTACAGGCAACTGGGGATCTCCATTTTAGCTTTTGTATTTGCTAACTGCACGTGGTGGGCATGAAATAGATGTCACTGACTGTGAGAAGGCCTTTAAGACAAATTAGATGCACTTGGTTCTAAAAAATTTCAAATATGCAAAGCTGACCCATCACGTTTGGATTCCTTACAGAGATATTAGGTTACCATCTCTGGGGTGGGATTATGTATGACTTTTGCAATTACTTGTTGTGTGATTTGGGCAACTTCACTATAATTTAAACCTTTTAAAAATAAATCTGTTATTTCATGTTTATTATAAAGATCTAATAATCTAAAACTATATGTTGGAGTGTATTTTAAACCATGCCATTCAAATTTTTAGTTCCAGCTAAAAGAAGGCAACCTGAATGCAGACTTGTGATACCAGAGGTTGGGAGGATGGACTTTATTTGTACATACATGAACATGTTGAAATATCATGCTGAACATCATTCTTATGTATAGTTAATATATTAAAAAGAGTTAAATGAATAAAGCTGTTAAATAACTGCAACCCCCCCATTTAATTCCCTTATAATCATTAACTTAGAAGTCTTTCAGATAAAGAAAGAGCTGATGGAAGCAGGATAAGAGAGAGTAAGACCTATATACAGGGACTCACCTACCTTTCTCACACTTAAGCCGACTTCCTTGTACCTCGTTGCAAGTTGCTGAAAGCCTGAGGTGATGTTATTGTATCATCACAGTGTTATGGATACCGTCTGTTTTAGAATCACCTGGAGTGATTGCTAAATACACAGGTTACATCGTGCGACACAGATTCCTGGCTCTATCCTCTAGATAGGGCAAAAAGAGATTCTGAGATGGGACTGAAGGAGTCTTATTTGTCCATAAATACCCTTGGTGATTCTGATCCATACTCAGATTTGAGAACAGTCTTGAGCTCTTTGTAGTTCAAGTTCCTTATCTGTAGAAAAAGGTATCTTAATACCTCTCAGGACACTTGTAATCCTTAAAATTATATACTTTAATTATTTCTTAATAATTTACTCTCCACCATTAGTTACATGGTCATACTTTTACCCTTAACCAAGAAACCAGCTTCTTTATTCTTAATTTTAAAATTAAATGCATGGAGCAAAGTGAAGAGTCATGAACACATGGAAATCACATTTATTTTTATAATGATTTCCTGCTATTTAGAAATGGAAATATTCCCTATCTTCTTCTGGCCAAAATGTTTGTCTGCTGATGAATTAATATGAGATACAAAGCATAAGATGGAAGTAACAGAACAAACATGCAAAAAGTTTGTCTGCTGGAAAGAAACCTCAGACATTCATGGAACAGCCCAAGTGCACTTAGAACAGAAAAGGGCACGTACGGAGCTGCTGATTGTATGAATTCGGTTGAAGTATGAACCAGGCAGGTGCTTTACCTACTGAGAATGTGTGGAGCTGCTCTCTTCTCATTATCATCACTGGATTATAGCTAGGTCTTTCTTGACATCTGGTGCCAAGCTAGGCCTCACTGTTACAGAACGATCCATTTTTCCTGAAGTAAATTCCTGTGCTGCCTAGAAGCAAGGGACAGTTTCCAGATGACTGCTGTTCTTTCCTCTCCAAAACTCAGTTTTCCTCATATGATCACCATATGTCCTGGATTTTCTAACTGGACCCAATTTCATTCTTTTTAATAAAACAAATAAATATCCAACTAAGTCTAACAATGATTCCTCTCTTATTAGACTATGTATGTCTCACATAAATCACAAATACAAATATCCCTTGTTCTATTAATCCTTACAAATTTTGGATCAGAAATCATTGCCATTTAAAAATGTCAAAGAAATGGGAAAAAATGAGAATTAAGTCATGTCATGAATGGTACAAATTCTCAGTATCAATTGTGATCATGATGTATATATAAAATGTACCAATAAAATCAATTTTTTAAAAGTCAGGTGAAAAACATATATATATGTATATATATATGTATATATATATATATATATATATATATATATATATATATAAAATAGTGCTAACAAGGGTAAGTAGAACAACAACAAACATATCAAATCATATCTGTATAGTCTTAAAATTGTATGTTTTAAGTATTTTTTAAATAATGTACTCTCGACTAATAGTATAAGCCTGTTCTGTCTGTTAAAGATCCCGTGAATTTGTATAAGTATATATACAGATGTTTGCTTTTCTGAAAATGTTTTTCTTAGGTGCTCTGTCTTGGATTTTTAACCTCAAACTGTGAGCTAAATAAATTTTTTAAAAAAATACAATAGCTAGTGTCAAGTATTTTGATATAGCTGCACAAACTAGACTAAGTCATAGTCTCCCTTCATGCTCTTAGAACTTGAATATTTCTACCTTTTTCTGAAGTTTTCTAAATGACTATGATGTTTGAACCAAAAATTATAATGTTTATCAGACTACAATCCAA
>PVIR01041946.1:0-12489 GCA_004026965.1 Petromus typicus | reverse complement strand
AGGTTTTTCGAGACAGGGTCTCGCTTTGTGGTTCAGGCTGGCCCTGAGCTCAGCCTCCAACTCACATCACAGCAGTCCTCCTGCCTCTGCCTCCCGAGTGCTGGGATTACAGGCGTGAGCCACCACGCCCGGCACTGTGGTATGTGGTACTGGTTGCTGCTGGGTGTGAGTCTCCATGCCCAGTATGGTATGTGGTTACTGGGGATTGAACCCGGGTCCTTGCACTTGCAAGACAGGCGCCAGAACCACTGAACTAACTCCCCGGCCCATAGACTTACCTATTTGTAACAGAGACTCAGAACCATACTTGAAATTCAGAGAAGATCCACATAGACTCAGTGGGAAGCCCCGGGAATGTGGAAAGACTTGACAGGCTCATATGTGCCCAGAGTGATCACGTATGGATCTTCTCATAGATTATTTCTTTTTTAAAAAAATTTTATTGTGAAATAAGTACATTTTATATACATATCATGATCATACTTAACATTGACAATTTGTACCAGTGCATGACATGACTTGATTCTCATTTTTTCCCATTCCCCTCCTACCTCTACAACTCCACCCCCATATACATAAGCTTTGTTTCCCTTTTTTTGTTACATCACAATTTTTTCTTTTCCCTTGTTACTCACCCCTACCCACTTTTCCCTCTGAATATTTTTTGTTTTATAATATCTACCATACATTCTAAAGCTCATTTACATTTTTAGTTTCTCATATCGGAGAAAAGATAAGGTATTTACACATCTCTGACCTATTGATAGAAGATTATTTCTATGACTCAGTAGCAGAGGAATCAATCTATTCAAAATGGCCGCCCTAGAAAGATTAACTAGAGAATTAAGTAGAGCTTGGGGGCAGTCTCCATTGCTTCTGTCTAAGGAGACCGTATCATCCTGGCTATGGTCAGATTTACTTTTCTTTTTTTTTTCTTTTTGTTGTTGTTGTTGTTTGTTTTGTTTTTTGTTTTGGTTTGAGACAGGGTCTCTTTGTAGTTCAAGCTGGCCCTGAGCTCAGCCTCAAACTCACACCACAGCGGTTCTCCTGCCTCTGCCTCCCGAGTGCTGGGACTACAGGCGTGAGCCACCATGCCCGGCACTGTGGTATGTGGTGCTGGTTGCTGCTGGGCGTGAGTCTCCACACCCAGTATGGTATGTGGTTGCTGGGGAATTGAACCCAGGTCCTTGTGCCTGCAACACAGGCGATGGAACCACTGAGCTAAATCCCCGCCCCCAGATTTACTTTTCTTGCCCCTATTTTGAGAGCTGAGAAATTCTCTGAGTCTCTTGAGGTCACCTTTTTATAAAATGATGATTCTATTTGGCTCCTATTAACTGCTTCAATATGTCACAAAAGCAGAAGCACTTATAAAAATCCATTGCAGGTAAGTATTAAATGAAAGAGGTAGAGACAGGTGAGCAAAGACACTGAGCAGTTTAAGATCTGTTCATTGGAACTGCACTGTACAGGTGGAAGTAAGCTCACTCACTCTCCCCCGCTTCCCCCGCGTCCGAATCACAGCTACCCTGGGCCAATGTTAGGTATAATCAGAGCAAAGCAACCCAAACTTTTAATTTGATATAGTCCCACTTGTCTTTGCCTTTCTTGCCTGTATTTTTGGTGTCATATTAAAAAAATCCTGCCAAGACCAACACGAAGATGCTTTTCTCGTGTGTTCATCTGAGATTTTTGTGGCTGCAGGCTTATCTGTGAATTATTCATCTATCCCGAGCTGAGATTTACCGATGGTAAAGACCTTTCTTCACGGGTGTCACGACCTTTCTCCACGGGTGCTGTGCCTCTCCCTGTCTCCTACTACGCGTCCTCCTCTTCACTCCTCTTGCACATTCTTTGCCAGCCTACATTAATTGCTTCTTTTAAAATTTTCAGTGAAAACTCAGCTTCTTTACAAAGCTTATCTTTTTTGTATGCCATTACTCTGCATATAGTTGCATGCATTTGAATCAATTTAAATATGAACTAAGAAGCATTAATGTTTTTTTAGAGTAGGAAGAGTTTGCATTGACCAACAAGTAAAATGTATATAAGTATATACTGAAGGAGAGCGTTTCCTTCATCATCATTGTCACCATCATAATTATCATGAGTTAATAGTTACTGCATACTCACTATAAGACATACAGAACTGTTCCATACAGCATACACCTAATTTTGCTTAATTCTCATAGAGACGCTATGAGGTGGAGATTATTCCTGCTCTGTTTTACTGATAGAAATACAAAGGGATTGATTCAGAAACTTGTCCAAGATTGCTCAAGTACTAAGCAATGACGCACAAGGCTGTCCTTGTAACCACTGTGCTACACTGTGTAAATAATTGATAAACAAATAATAACAGATAAAGGAAAATGCAGCTGATATAGTTTAAAAGGAAAAGTAGCAGATAAAGGTTTAAAGAAAACGCATAGAGGGCTGGGGATTTAGCTCAAGTGGTGCCCTGCCTACCTTGGGAGTACAAGGGTCTGAGCTCAGTCCCAGGCACCACAAAACAAAGAAGAAGGAAAAGGAGCAGGAAAAGGAGAAGGAGGAAGATCCAAATGACTAAATATTAACAAAAAATGTCTAGTTCCTGAAGAGATCAAATCAGGCTTGATTATGGAAGACCTTGAATTCTTTCACCAAATCTGCTTTTATCAGAATTATTCTGTGGCCAGTAGAAAGCTGTCAAAGGTTATAAGCTGAAGACAGGTATAATATCTGCCTGTAAGTTGATACATTTGGGTGTGATGAGTGCAATCTATAGATAACTAAAACCGGAAAACATCACAGGTCTGCTCTTTCTAATGCATTGACCTAGTGAAGAATTTATCATTTAGTTTAATGAGACCTGAATGCAGGTTTTGAAATAGTGTAATCCATGACACTGCCCTCTCATGTGGAGAAATAAAGATCCATTTCTTTATAGACCGGTAAGTATGAAACATTATCATCCAAGTCTGGCTCTTCCATGGTATACATACAACCTCCTCAAATTATTAGACATGCTTGTCAGCTGCATTTTTATTAAGTGAAGAAAAAATACAGGATATATTTTCTTTTTTTTTTTTTTTGAGACAGGGTCTCGCCTTGTGGTTCAGGCTGGCCCTCAGCTCAGCCTCCAACTCACATCACAATCCTCCTGCCTCTGCCTCCCGAGTGCTGGGATTACAGGCGTGAGCCACCACGCCCGGCACTGTGGTGTGTGGTACTGGTTGCTGCTGGGTGTGGGTCTTCACACCCAGTATTGTTATGTGGTTACCGGGGAATCGAACCCGGGTCCTTGCGCTTGCAAGACAGGCGCCGGAACCACTGAGCTAACTCCCCGGCCCACAGGATATATTTTCTTTGCAAAAGTTTTTCCCTCTCATTCTAGGCAGGATGCAATAAGTAGACAAAGTGATAGTGAAAGGGACTTGGAAAGAACAATTAGAGATGGGCGAATTATGTGTATATGAACTGGCTTTATTAAATCCCTTTGCTGGGAGAAACAGAAAAACCCAAAGTTTTACTTTTCAGTATGTTTGTATCAAGCTCCCACTGGAACCTTCAGAGAATGGCAAAAAGTGACAGTTCTACTTTGGGAAAACTGGCGAAGCTGAACTCTGACGCAGGTCAGACCGCGCACTGGGCATAGTTTCCAACAGTATCACAGTGTCAGGAAACCTTGATTGTTTGCAGCTAATTAGCTTAACCCTAATTGCTGAGTTCTTTAATAAGACACAGACTGGTTAATATTTTGACAGTATACCAGTAAGTACACCTTACAGACCCACTATCTTGATTTCTTGTCTTTCCATTCAAAATGTAACATATTTTCCCATAAAACCTTCAACTGTTCCAACTATGAGCTTTGTTTCAGAACTCTAAATTCCCTCTTCACTCAATTCAGGAAGTCACTGTGTTTGTTACCCTGGGGGGACATTTTTCAGTGAATGAAACCAAGTGTTCATACCAAGAGTTTAGGGTTAGAACTGGGGTTTCCCTGGGAAGGCGTGACCTTTGCCAACAGCCCCCAAAGCAGACAAAGCTTGTGTCCTAGGATGCAGTCTCACTGCTTATAGACTTGGGGTGCCGAAGCACACTATCCCGTTGGGCCCTTGCTCATGCGTCCTGGGATGTCAGTTAGGTCTGAAGTTTCCTCACTTCCCAGCTCAGGACCAACTGTATCTGAGTGGCCCACTGTGCAAGCCTCTCAATTTGCCTGACAGAAGATGACATCCAGTCACCCACAGACATTATGAGGGTGTCTTTCATCAGCAGCCATTGCTACAAAGCTTCTGCAGAAGAGCAGAACCTTCAGTCACCTACTCAGATAACAATGTGTCTTCCGGGCTTCCCAGATTTCCCTCCTAGAGGCATAGTCTGAGCAGCGGGCCATTCTAGCTTCTCCGTGCCCTCCAGAGCTCTTCCGTCTGGGGAACGTGGGAAGAGAGCTGGGCCATGTGTGGGATGCTCTCCGCTACTGTCACTCGAGAGAGGATCACACGTTCTCGGTTCCCTCTGAGGCGTCACAGGGACTTTCCCTGGCCTCGGGCTGCCTCGCGCTGTGTATTCGTCACTGTTTCTGAGGTTCCCTAGCTGGGTGTGTTCACCTGCCCAGACTCAAAGGACACACTTTCCAAAACCATGTGAGTAATGGAGGTGAGATTTCTGTCTTCCATCCACCAACTGATATGTGTTATTTTTCACTCATTGTCGAGTACGGTTAGTGAAAAGGGTATCACACCACATAATACCCAGTAACTGCGAATACCCACTAACTATAGCACCTAAATTACATTTCATAAAGATCTTTCAAGCCAGCCACTCATTTCTTCAGCCCTAAAAGCTCCAGCCGAGTGTCACGTTATATTGATGATATCTGTCTAGAGCATATGAACGGAACCGTCTCAGAAATATCTTCCTGGAGTCACACTTTGTTGTTGACTTTTTACTGGAAGTCACAATGAAAAGGGGCTGGATAAATGATATTATGTCTCTGGTGACTGCTGGTGGCAACATTATTATATGTCTGTTATTCAGGGTTCTTCTTTAGCCCTTGCTATATGCTTATTTTAAAATTGAAGATCAGGAGTATATTGTTTTTACTCAAAAATTGGTACGTTCACATAGCAAGATAAACCAGGCATTGTCATACTTCTCTCTTGACTTCACTATCAGGAAATTCTTGGTGTCGGATAGGAATAAGGCAGCTAAGAGCCACATGAACAGCATTTTTGCTTCATTCTTTTCATAGTTTCAGCTTCTAATTTCTGCTTCAATAACATGTACATGACCGGTCTTTGCCCTTCCAAATTCTCGAAAATATAAATTAGGGACCACTAAAAGGAAAATAAAAGTGAGAAACTTTTGGCTTCCCAGCCAGCATGTAAAGAGCTCAGAGTCCCCCATCTCTGAATTCACAGCGACAAAAATGCTGAACAGATGGGAAATCAGCAAATCAGATTCACCAGAAAAGCAGGACGCAGGGTGACACATACTTGTACACGACTTCTCAGAACACAAGCCCAGGGCCAGAGCCTTGGGAACTAGTGCCAGAGAAAAACTTCATCTGCAGGTGACAATGCTGGAGGCTCCATATGACAAGCCGGAGTATGTAAAGGCTCAAGGGATATAGTCTCGGAAGTCTTACCTCCACCCTCCCTCAGATTCTCACAGCGGAGATCAGGGAAAAACCTCTTTGTGCTTCTGAAATCGACCCAGGTAGATCAGCTCTTCTTTGAATTAGTGTGTTTTGTGTCACCAACAGCACAACAGCAGACTGAAGGTCAAAGGTCAAAGGTCAAAGGGCCACGTGTGGGACAGCTTCTGCTAGGCAGTTCCTAAGGCAGTTCCTAAGTGGCTCAGGATATTACATGGCAACAGGCAGGGAACTTGTATGTGCATTAGTGTGTCTCCTCGTCTCTCTTTCATATAGTTCTTTCTTTTATCTTATACATATTTTGTTACACATTGTCTCATGTGCATGTCTCAAATCTTATTTAAGAGTAAGTCCCCAAGGAAACCCAAGGACAACAGCAAAGATTAAAATGAGGAAATCAGAGAAAATCCTAGTCTCTGACTTCCACAGCGACAGCATATGGTATTTAACTTAACCACTAACCAGATGTCTTAGTCTGTTTTTTCTTTCATTAGTTGTATTAAATTTTATAAATTGGTACATATTTGCAGTACATAACATTTATGTTCCTTATGGGGGTAAGGAACACGTCGTCGCGGTTCATTTCATCTCCTTCCTCTCACCTCTTTTCCCTCCATTGCAACTTGACCCCTTCCCCTGCATGCCCACCATGCCATGGGGAAAGCAGAGGCTGATGTACCTAAGAGAAAAACATCCCAAATGATGTGCCTCTTGCGTAGTTGAAGACCAGTGTAGGGAACACTTGGCCAGAGACCAGCACTGGGAACCCTCAGGAACTTTCAGTAATACAAACAGCCTGCTGTGGGGGCATGCATGCATGCATGCCATAGGTTGGCCTTCACTGCCGCAGACCATTCACTGCTCAGGTTTTCTCAAAAAGCATATTCTATATCCAGACCCAAACTGGCGACATCTGGATTCATCTGCTGTTTGCTTTTGGAAATCTTGCCTGCACTCAGACCAAACATACTATATTAGCCAGCTTGCTTTTACCATAACAAAATCCTGAGATAATCAATTTATGAAGAGAAAGCTTATTTCGGCTTACCATTTTGGGGGACTCAGTCCGTGCCAGCTGGCTCCACTGTTTGGGGAGCTGTGGGAAAGCTGTGTGACTTGGCGGGAGTGCATGGTGGAGTAAGACCCCTCACCTCGTGGCCTGGAAGTGAGACAGAGAAAGAAGACCAGGCTGAGTATTTGCTGTTCCATTCCAGGGCGTGACCCCCAGGACCTTAAGACTGCCCGCTTGGCCTCATCTCTTAAAGGTTCCACAGTACCCCAGTGACACCACAATGGGACCAGACCTTTGACACATGGTGTTGTAAGGGCAATGGTCTGAAGCAGACAACCCTCCTTCGAAAGGTACAAAGATAGTACTTCAAGCTCATTCTGAGATTTGATTTCTTCTCCACTCGTTGTAGAGAAAGATGATGGACTGAGTATTCTGCCTGCTTTCTTAGACTGTCGTAGTCTGCCTGGCATCTTTTCATCATGGTGCTGTTACATTAATTATGTTTTCTTCTAGTCTGTGTTCTTCATGCTCTGCCTGTGGAGGGCAGACCCAGGCAGAGACTGCTCCTCCCGGGGACAGCCATTCTCAGAGATAGAAAATCTGCTCATAAAGTCAGTACACTCTGACGATCTCATTGTCTAACATGCAGGTGACTGCTTCTCCTCCTGATGGCACCAGGCAAACAGAATCACTGCTGTGGCCCAGAGCCCACCAGGATTATTCAGCTTGTACAGTCTGCGGTCTATGCCTTCCTCACGGACCTTTCTGCCTTCTGACCAAAATTAGTGCTCTTCCCCGTGGTCCAGTGGCACAGTGTGCCCCTTCTCCTGGCACATGTAAGTAATAAGTTCTTCTTTCATTGGCGTTGGCCTTGTTGGTACTCATTTTCATTCATTAAAATCTCTCGTATCCAAATGAGACACTAAGGCTCTTCAACAATTCTGTTTCTTGAAGAAAATGTCCTTTCCCAACTCTACACCTAGTTTTGTAGCACACATTTCAAAAGCAATTAACACTGACCCGGTCTTTCCAAGACCTAGATCTATACACACACAAAAACAAAGGCTTCAGTTTTTGTATAGCTCAGCTCATCATGAAAAAATTTCTCAACTTCAAGTAAGTTGAATATCCATTCTTGTCAAAGTAACATTAAATTAAGATGAAGGAAGATATTAATACTAGATTTAGAAAGAATCTGCTATCACTGATAAATGTCTTGATGGAAATACTGATGGTAATTTAAAGGTACATAAGAAAAACAAAGGAGAAATAAAGACTTTCGCCAGCAAAAATTGAGGGAATTTGTCACCAGGAGGACTGTTTTTCAGGAAATATTTTTTTAAATTCCTCAGAAAGAAAAATAATAGGTTAGAAATTCATATTTTTAAAAAGAGTATTAGAGAAGTAATAAATAAAGGAACAATAAAATCTTTCATTTTTCTTTTCTTAACTGATCTAACAGAAACCTGTTCAAACTAACAGCAACAATTACTTGGTGATTATAGTTCACAGATGACTGAAATGACAGTAGCAATTTTTTAAGGGAGAGGACAAAAGGACTGAGACTGCTCTTAAGAGATCTGCAGTTCTCATACAGTGGTACAGAGTGAGGTGAATGAAGACTTGCATTATTTGTAAATGCATATTGTAAACTCAAGAGCAACGACTAAACAACATAAAAAGAGAAGTGTAACTGGCATGCTGAGATGAGAAGGATGAGTTGTATAAAAGGCTGTTAAAACGAGAGCGGACGAAAAAAGAATGGGAGAAATAAACAAAGAAGTGAAGGGCAATAAATAAAGCGCAATAAGAAGCGAGGCGTGAGTGCCCACACCTGGAATGCGAGCCGGCGGGAGACGCAGGCTGAGGGATCGTGAGTTCGAGCCTCGCTTAGGCAACTGAGGGGCTTAGAGAGACCCTGTCTCAAAGAAAAAGAAAGAAAGAAAGAGAAAGAAAGAAAATTTTAAAAAGGATTAGAAACGTAGTTCAGTGCAGAGCCCTTGGCTCTATCCCCTGTACCCTAGTGAGTGGGAGAGAACAGTGATGAACATCCCAGCTATTAAGACTGGTCAGAAGCCGAGTGTCAATGGTCTAAATCAAAACAGAGTACCGCGGGCTCCTCTCGAGGCTGTCTGCTGGGTGTGACGGTCCAACTCCGACGGTGACTCTCGCTTCTCCAAAGTCCAGGTGTCTGAGGAGCTTTTCATCAAGTTCCTCAGAGGCACACAGTGTGCCATCATAACCTGTCAGCGTGGCACCCTTTCCTATTAATTACTGAAATACTTGTTAGATGGAACTCCTAAAGCCATGGGAAGTATACAGATAGTGCTAAACCTGAGCAGGAGTTTGCTACTTTTCTACGTCATCTGAGAGTCTCCTTTACTACTGAGCAAAATCTCAGTACAAACTGCAGCGAAGGCCAATTCATACCTGAATTTTTATTTGTTCTGATGGTGTTTCCAAGATAGCAACGGTACAGTGAAGGAGTTTGGTATTCCTTTTTAACTCATCTCATTGATTAGTTTCAATCCTGTGCTAGGTACACGGGATCCCTGTCCCTCTGGGGGGTGATTTTAGCTCCATGGTGTTTGGTAGAAAGATAATAAGATTTCACATTGTTTTGGTTTCAGAAGAACCTGGAAAATGTGTTGAGTGAAATGCCTTCAGTACTTCCCAATTATAAAGCAACATCTGTTTTCGTAAGTACCGCTTGTGTTAGTCTAGGTACCTTCCTTCTAACTTTATAGTATTTGTGAATATCTGCATCTGATGCCTTTCTTAAATGTCTAGTTGATATTTAAATACCCATTTCTGTGTTTTCAGGGGTGGGAAAGATAAACACTAAATAACAATTTAAGAAATGCATATTTCTCCAGATTTTAACATGTGTAGGAAAATAGTGTTGCAATGAAAATCTTGATAATTTATTGTAATGATTAACCAACAGCCTATCAAAACTTCTTTGGACAGACTAATACATCTTTGCCACAGTGTTGTTTTCTGGCTACTTGCTATTGTACATTGTATGGTTTTTTTTTTCACTGTTATTATTTAATTTACATTGATCTCTGCTTTTTATAGTCTCTTCATGGTCTGGGGATTTAGCTCAGTGGTTCTGGCATCTGCTTCGCAAACGCAAGGTTCAGGGTTTGATCCCTGGGCATGGAAACTCACACCCAGCAGCAACCAGCACCACATACCACAGTGCCGGGCATGGTGGCTCACACCTGTCATCCCAGCACTCAGGAGGCAGAGGCAGGAGGATTGCTGTGATGTGAGTTGGAGGCTGAGCTTAGTGGCAGCCTGAACTATAAAGTGAGACCCTATCTCAAACAAACAAACAAAAAAGTAAATAAAATAAAGTCCCTTCATAAGTAATTTATTCCTTAAAGCTGGTCACTGTAATACTCTTGGTTAAGATTCTGGTATTAATTTCTTGCCAGTTTATTCTGTATATATAATTGCAAATCATAGACATTGTTGTGAACCTTTGCAACATGTACATTAATGAATTTACTTCAAGTGGAGTTCCTTCTGAAATACGTCTTTCCACAAATGAAAATCTTACATTCTACCTGATTTACACTTACTAGTCTACTTCACACATGATTAAAGGTTTTATGCATTATGTTTTAGTAAATATAATTACTTCTATAATGTTACAGAAAGGAAGTTAACACGTGCGCTTATGATTTGTTTCTGTTACATAAAACTTTAGATTGTGTATTTATTTAGAGTTGTACTGAGAAGACTTTTCTATTACTTTTTGCTTCTTTGGTTATGTAGTAATCCTTCTGTGCATTGAATTGTTATCTTGATTTGGTCAGGAATTTAGTACATGTAAATCATGTGAACATAATTTTAAAAATTTCATTTGATAGAGTTATATGGTAATCTTTTATAGTTTTTGACTATAAATATAGTCTGCTTTCTCAAGACAGATTTGTGCATGCAAGAAAGTATACATTCGTCAGTCATTGGCTGAGAAACATTTGAATATAGTATTACTCAGATTATCTTAAAGATAAAATGCATATAAGGAGAAATAAATAATTTAAATAGGTATATATCTATTAATGAAATTGAATGAATAATTACTGACCTGTTAAAACAGAAACTGTAAGGCTCTGGTCAGTTTACTGATAAATTCTACCAAATATTTAATTAAAGTCACATCAGTTCTCTACAGTATCTTCCAGAATAGAGGCAGGGGAAACATTACCTAATTAATAACATGAAGTCATTATTACTCTTAGTCAAAAAACAAAGACATTATAAGAAAGGAAATTAACAGACAAAAATCTCTCATGAATATGGCTGCAAAACTTCTCAGTGAAATACTAGCAAATTGCATCTAACAGTGTGTAAAATAATTGTGCAAAACCACAGAGTGGGTTTTATCCCAGGGACACAAACTTGGTTCAACATTTAAAATTCAGTTGGCTAAATAAGAAACATCATTTCATTGTATTCATAGATGCAGAAAAAGCATCAAATAAAATCCAATTTCCCTTCATAATTTTTAAAAGTCTCAGGAAACTATGAACAGAGAACTTCCTCAATTTGATAAAGATCACCTACCAAAAATGCAAGCTAAATCATACTCAGTGACAAGAAACTAGAGGTCTTTTCACTAAAAGCAGGAATATGGAAAGTTTCAAAATCATTTTGGGTGTCCTACATAATAAAATGATATGAAAAGGAAATAAAGGTTTATAGATTGTTAAGGAATAAGACTGTGGGGCCGGGGATTTAGCTCAGTGGTTCCAGCACCTGTCTGGCAAGTGCAAGGGCCTACCAAATATTTAATTAAATATTATCCCTGGTAACCACATACAATAATACTGGGCATGGAGACTCATGCCCACCAGCAATCAGCACCACATACCACACTGCCAGGTGTGGTGGCTCACGCCTGTAATCCTAGCACTCGGAAGGCAGAGGCAGGAGGATTGCTGAGTTCGAGGCTGAGTTCAGGACCAACCTGAACTACAAAGTGAGACCCTGTCTCAAAAAACAAAAAAGAAAGAAATAATACTGTCTTTGATAGCAGATGAGATGTCAAACCATGTCCAACTCCCAGGATGATTATGTCAAGACTGCAGAATACAAGATAAGAACAATCAGAATTTGAAAATAAAGAGATAAGGTCACTTATGTTAGCAACAAAAAGAGAAATATGCTTAGTGTATAAATCTAACAATATTTAAGGAAACTAATAAACTAAAAAAAAAAAAAGTCCACATGAACGGTGTAGAATGCCAGGAGTATCTGATATTGTTAAGATACTAGTTCTTCCCAACTTGATCTATAGATTCAGGGCAAAGCCAGTCAAAACCGCAGCAACTTTTTTTTTTTTTTTTACAAATATGATAAATTGATTGTGAAGTTTATATAGAGACAAAAGATCCAGAACAGCTAATGCAATATTGGAAAAGAAGAACAAAGTAGGAAGACTACACTACCTGACTGCAAGAATTACCACACAACTTCAGTGGTACTGGTAAGAGAAGAAGGAGATCAATAGAAAGGAAGAAAGAGCTTAGAAAGAGACTCAAATATCAAGTGATCTTTGACACAGGAGCAAAGGAAATCCAGTGTAGAAAGGAGAGTTTTTTAAAAAAAATGCCTGTTCAACCAACAATGTGGGAAAAAATCTTTACCAGCTGTTCCTCAGATAAAGGGCTATTATCTAGAATATATAAAGAGCTGAAAAAAATCAGCCCACCCAAATTTAACGACCCAATTCAAAAATGGGCATCTGAAATGAACAGATATTTTTCAGAGGAAGAAGTAAGAGCAGCTAAGAAGCATATGAAGAAATGCTCAACAT
>PVIR01041945.1:0-12332 GCA_004026965.1 Petromus typicus | reverse complement strand
AAAGGTCTATTGTATTATTTTTTTAATTTTTAAATTTTACAAAGTAAAGAGGCATAAAATGACAGTATGGCATGGGGCCACCTCCTCTGCTAGCAAATGTGCTGTGGTAAGACACTTGGTATCTGACAAAGCCAGACAATTTGGGGGTAAGCTAATTACGCACATGAAGGCATAAGACAGTAACTCAGAAAATTTGATTCTTTTTAATCCTCTAAAATCCTCCTATTTAGTTCATTGTCTCATCATAAGTGAAAAAAATTGCATTTGCATTTTTGTTGTTATTTTTCAGAAGCTCATGACGAACTGAAAAAGCAAGTGATATATACATATATATATCACTTGCTTTATATATAATATATATATATATATATATATATATATATATATATATATATATGGACAGGGGAGAGAGAGAGAGAGAACATAGATTGTACCTTTGCTACATATATTCCTATAGACACACACACACACATACACACTCACACACACACACACACACTCACACACACACACACACACACACACACACACATTTCACCGGGGAAAGTAAAGTATGTTATGGTATAGACATTTAGAAGACCTTAGAAAAATAAAGCCCAACCAATTCTCTGCTATGCTTAAGATGCATCTTGTCACCAACAAATCTCATATTGAAATCTGATCTCTAATATAATTGTAAGATGGCAGTACTCTCCAGAGTACTAAATTATTGTGAAACTGGGTTAGTTAGTAGGAGAGAGGGTTGCTCACTAAGAAATAATGATTGAATGAATTTTTTCAACAGCTCCCCATTACAGTTCTATTATGAAGTTTAAGAAAAACAATATGAAGTAGATATAAATAATCATCTTGCTCTTATTAAAACTGAGATACATACAACTTAAATAACCTGTTCAAGATAAACAACAAAAAGCAAACCTAAGTCTTAATACCAGGCATGTCTGATTTCCAAATCTATATTCTTTCTGACCAATGAAGTCATCTTTCATCTCTCTCCTCCGGTCTTCTGGCAACACACAAATCAATTTACAGTAACATTCTTGGCAGGATGATAGTTCACGGGCACCTCTCACCTGATCTACAGGATGAAAAGAGGAGATTGTGTGGGTTCAGATATGAAAGATCCCCCACCCAGTTCTCAAACATATGGAAGTTGACTGGGTCCTGGGCACTTGTACTTATCAGTGGATCCATACTGAGTTCAGCAGTGGGCTCTGCTGTTAGGAGGTAGGTACTGCAGGTGCCCACAGGAACTTGACGCATGAGGCTGTACTCCTGTTTCCAACTCCTCCCTTCACTCAGTTTCCTGGATGTCTTGTATTCATCACTCTTTTCTGTGCCATGCAACTCTGCCATCCCATTCCTGTTGAGGAGCCAGGCAAACATGGGCTGAGACAATAAGTGAAAATAAATTTCTATTCCTTTAAATGAATAACATTAAGCATTTTGCCCCAGTGACGAGAGAGTAACAAATGCTAGAGTTAAAATCCTGGAGTCTCTGTTCAGCAATTTTAATGGATTGAATTGTTTATTATACCAAAGCAATAAAAAGAACAAGAAGTTAGCTCCAGATATGCTTTATGGATCTCCCATTATTTGCCATAAACATGATCTCCTCTTGTATAAAGGCAGGAATCATACTATGTTATAGGTGTGTCTTGATCACTAAATTACTTAACATGATACACAACTCTGAATGTTAATTTTCCTTTCCTTTTTTTCTCATGGTAGGGTTTTTACAAGAGCACTAGACTTCCTAAAAAGCAGATCAATGACAGCAGCCCAGTGCTTCTTAGCACTCATATTCCTTTTAAGAATCATTGTCTATTTTTTATATATTTCTAGGCAATTTTGCCTGATACCTAAGGTTTTGAGCAAGATATAAAGGACAAACTCATCTAAACATAATAAGTTTCTGGGCATGGTGGCATACATCTGTAATGCCAACGCTTAAGGTCTCTGACAGGAGACTGACTGTGAGTTCAAGGCCAGTCTGGAATACACAGCAAAGCCATGTCTCCAAAAATAGACAAATAAAACCCTGTAGGAAACATCCTAAACTATACACTTCCTATAAATTCTAAACTATTTAAAAATGCCTAACAACCTAGCTTTGTAGCAAACCTTTACAGCTTATTTGTGGGAGAAGATAAGACTCTGAAAAGAAATCAACAAATGGGAAGCATATTTAGATAACAGAAGTAATGAGGAGTCTGGCTCAATAGAGAAACATGATGAATGACATGCCTTCAGTTGACTAGTTGGTTCAAGTTTCCACCTTCTCCAGACAGGATGAGGATAGTGAGGGGAACATGGCAAAGCTATGTGGAAACACCAAGAGCCCTTCTATAATGCTCTGAGAACTCATGACCACATAGCCTATGAAACAAAGTTGCACTTGAGCTTTCTGCCCCACAGATAAGGGATCCTAAAGTCTATGGACACAAAGAAAACTATAAACCTGAATCTTGGAATCGCAGAAGAGGATGACAATATGTTGCAGTTGGAGGAGGGGTGGACTAGAGAACCAGTGGCAAAGAGAACAAGAGAAAAAATATGGAGGTTGAAACACAAAGAAGCACCTGTACTATTTCTTGATGATTTATGAAACCACCAGGGATTGAGATCCTGTGACATAAATAAATAAAGAGACCGTGTTCTGTCTTGCTATTTTTTTTTGAGATAGGGTCTCATTTTGTAATTCAGGCTGGTTCTGAGCTCAGCCTCAAACTCACAGCAATCCTCCTGCTTCTGCTTCTGCCTCCTGAGTGCTGGGATTATAGCCATGAGCCACCATACCCAGCACTGTGGTATATGGTATGTGATTGCTGGTGGGTGTGAGTCACCATACCCAATATTTTGTATGAGGTTAGCGGGGATTGAACCCAGGCCCTTACACTTACAAGGCAGGCGCTGGAACCACTGGGCTAATTTCCCAGCCCTTGTTATCATTATTATATTTCTGTTTAACCCCACATAAAGGCAGCCTGAGAAATACATATTTTAATAAGTTTTTGATTCCCATTTTCTATGTTTGTGACCTCAACTTTTTTAAAATTGATTTTATTGGTATATTTTATACTCTGGTCATGATCACAATTGACATTGAGAAATTTTACCAGTACATAACACAACTTAATTCTCATCTGAAACTAAACAGACCCTTAGTAAAAAACATTGTATGACACAATTCCTTAAACCCCAGGAGTGAGTTCCTCTGCTGCATGAGGGATGTTTGGCCCTCTGTGGAGACCATTCATTTAATCTCTTTTTCTATGAAAAATATTATAAAAAATCAACCCTCTCTTCTGCTTCAGTATGGGCTAACAGGAAATAGGACAAAGCACAAACTTTCCAATGAATTTTCTACCCTTAAAATCTCCTTCAGCTCTGGTAACTCACATCTTCCCATTGTAGCCACATGATCCTGGGAGAAATTCCATGTGGTCAACATCTCCTTCCTTTCAGCAGATAGTATAAAGCAGCAGTTTATTTTCATTCTTGAGCTATGGGGACGTAGAGCGAGAGTGGGTTGGGATTGTTGGAAAACATACACATCCACCCATCCATCCATTTTCCCATCTTTTCCTTTTGTAGATGAACCCAATTCAAATTAGCATGATTTTATAACAATGTAAAAGTAGTTCATTGACTTCAGTTATCATCTTAACCATATTCTAGCTTCTATGAAGGTATGTCTAAAGTTGTTCTTTTTAATTTCCCTAGTAGTCCCTATAACTTTCTTTTCTTCAAGTTCCCTTGCTCAAGAATAGATGGTGTTTTATCATTTATTAAATTCATTGTAGATTTCAGCATTCATGTAAATAGGGAAATTATCAAAATCTTAATTATAGACTGTGAAAAGGATTTTGAAAATACAGATCTTAGCCAGCTGCTCCTCTGTAGTTCTAACCACTGCACTTATTTAGAGAAGCTGGTTAATTCAGCTCTCCAGTCTAATGTGTGAGGCTTGTTATCCAAGTCAGTTTAATTACTTCTATGAACCCTTCAGTCTTCCACCTAACACTCAGCAGTGAGATGGGGGATGTGGAAAGCCCCTGTGCCCACTTCTCTCACATTTTCTTCAGTTTTCAGCATTCACTGCAGTAGAGAACCCAGAGCTATTCCTATTAATATGTCAACCACATCAAATAAAGAGCTTCCTAAGAAGGCACTTAGGGGAATTTCCAGTGATGGGAAAATTGCCATAATGCTGGTAAGTGAGTGAGCTGCCACCCTAGAAAAGAGGGAATTATGGGTGAGAGGACATACTTAGCTAAATGCAAAATCCACTAAGGTACACCACAATTAAAGACTATTTTAAAAGACTCCCTCTTCAAAACCAAGTACCTGGAGGTTGAATGCAAACTCTCCATCTTGTCCCTGGATGGCTATGAATGACCAGTACAGAAGAAGATGACAAGGAGAATGCAGAAAGTAGTTAACTGTAACACACACCATGTATGGACATCAGTTTTATCTGCTAACTAGGGAGGATTTCTCTGCTCACAAGTGAGGATGGACAGGTGACAGTCTGGGGAAGCAGTTCAGGGCCCTCTCCATGCATTTTCTCCAGCTCTCCTAAGCCAGGCATTTACTTTGTAGGCCTCCAGCTTCTCTGCCTGTCTCCCAATTCAACATGGAACTCATCTGGCATCTCAGAATACAGTGTGAACTTCATTTGAATGTTTGTGAGACACCAAAGGAGGCCCAAATGCAGACCATGGGTGTGATTCCCCATGCTTGAAAAAAGTGGGTATCTAAAAAGGGTCCATAACTTCTTGTACCCAAGCCCACCCTCTACAGAAATCCACCCTGGGTATTCCTTTCACATAGAGGCATGTGGATGCCTGATTCAAGGAGACCCTGTGTTGGTTTCTCCCTCATTCATGGCTGCCATATGCTGCTGCTTCTCCCTTTCAGGGCTGAAGGGCAGAGTGGGATTTTCCAGGCTCTGGGCTTGGAAGAGGGGAAGGACCATTTCAGGTCTTGGTGTTGCTTTGGTGTTTTTATTTGAAATATAGTATTGCCCTTTTCCACTTTCTTTATAGTAGCCATCAATTAGATTTTCAATCAACAACAATACATCAAACAACTGCTAGGTCTTATTGCATTAGGTGCTGTGGATATTAGAAATAATTAAATTTAGAGCTTTTCACCCAGGGGACAATAGACACATATAATCAAGTAAAAGACAACACAGTACAGTGGGTGAAATGAAAGAAGCAAAGGCAGATGTAGGATTTGTAAAGCCTGAAGCTTAGCAGTTTGTGTTCACTCTCTATAGGCCAAAAATAGCGCAAGTGCAAAGTTAGATCAAATATTAATGATAAAAAATCCAAAAGCAAAACCAACTATTATTATCATCAACGTAATTATTATGACTATTATTACTTTCTGATACTCAATGACATATTCATTTGTGATACAACTTGAGGCTCATGCCTTTTCATCATGTTGCTGGTTAATTTGGAGTGGTGAATGATTGGATCATGTCTGAAAGACTTATTACACTATGTATTGAAAGGATAGCTGAATAATAAATATACCAAGCAATCAATATACTGTAGTAAGTTTGATTATGACTTAGCTTACCTTTAGTTGGTAAGCTAAAGTTATCTGTGTTCTTCAGGCACTACTCAATAAGTGAGCAGTGCTGACAGAAGTGACCTAGGACAAGACCTCAAGATTTAAGATACCATTTTTTTTCTTTTTGAGACAGGGTCTTTTTTTAGTTCAGGCTTGCCCTGAGCTTAGCTTCTAATTCACAGCAATCATCCTGCCTCTGCCTCCCAAGTTCTGGGATTACAGATATGAGCCACCACACCCGGCACTGTGGTATGTGGTTCCAGTTGCTGGTGGGTGTGAGTCACCATGCCTGACATTGTTATATGTGGTCACTGGAGATCAAACCTGGGACCTTGTACTTGCAAGGCAGGTGCTGGGACTACTGAGCTAAATCCCTTGCCTGAAGATACCAAATTTATGTTGGCTAACCAAGTGTTTCTAGTTAAATGTAGAGCTACACGACGAATTCCAGCACTCTGGTTGGCTGGGGTAGGATGATCACTGTTTTGAGCATGACCTGGGTGACTCAGTGATTTACCAAGACTGTGCCTCAAAATATAATTTAATAAGCACGTAAAAAGGGTGAAGTTCTTCAGATCAATGCGAAGACCTTAGGCTCAATCTCTAGTATCACATATTCATAGTTATACTAATTATTTAACCATGCATAATATGCATGGTTAACACATGCATAACAAAACTTCATCTTGTCCCTTCATCTCTTCTGTCCCTCAACCCCATAGCTGCAAAGACTTAGCTCCAGGACACTTCTGTATATCCACAGATGTTCAAGTTCTTTATATAACTGGTATAGTATCGTATAGTATAGAACAAAAACATATCATCCCACAAACTTTAAATCTTCTCTAGTCACTCATCGATACCTAAGACAGCACAAATGCTACCTAAATAGTTGTGCTGTACTGTTTAGTGCATAATAACAAGTCAAGAAAAAATATCTGTGGGACTATTTTGGATCCAGCCACAAAATACATGTAAGCTTTCCTTTTATTCAGTCTGCAATTGGTTGACTCTGGATATATGGCTCAAAATTGTGAAGGGTCAATTGTGTAATAACAAGAAAAATGGAAATGCATGAATAAGTCTGGGCTCAGATTTCTGTCCTCAGAGCAGCTATCTCATCCAATTGGGGTGTAGAGCACCTGCACACATACAGATAAACACACACGCACACACATACACACACACACACACACACACACACAGAAAGAGAGAGAGAGAGAGAGAGAGTCTAGCAGCTGCTGGGAAGTGTAGCTATGTAGGAGCAGCAAGCTGTTAGCTGACGCTTGACATGAGGATAAAGCCAGACTCAGCCCCAAGAGCCTCTGTTGTTCATCTCGGCCCTCTCTTCTTTCCAACCAATTGTTCCGCAGGCTGTAATTTCTTGTTCAGTCTCTTGGGAAGTTTTCAAAGCACACACTCCTGGCTTATGTGTCCAACAAAGAGAAAAACACAGCGTCCCTCGGCCCCCTTCTGCTGTCTTGCCATGTTTCCTTCTCATTATTGTAGCATTTTCTAATATTACTCTTTGATTTGTGGCTCTGGTCTGGCTTCCCTCGGAGGATTACAGTTTCTTTTGCCGGTTTTCTAGGTTAGAGTTTTAATTCCTGCTGTTTTTGGAGGTGTCTCTCTAAGGATAGTGTTTGCAGCCAGTTTGGAAATTTGTCCTTTTTTTTCAGCTTCTATTCTTTCCTAATGCTAACAAGAAACCCAGGAATATTTGTGCTCTGTCTCAATAGCCAATCAGCCCTGCCCCCCCCATTGTATTCTAGGACCACCCCTACTACTCCCCCAAGAATCCAGCTCCTCTGAGCTGTAGGTAAATGACTGTTTCTCACTGGAAATGCAAACTCAAATTCAGTGGTATAATGAAAAGTAGACTTGAGGATAAAAAAAATAAGATGATCATTATGAAATCAGTAAAACATAACTAAAATGTTGCAAACTTTAAAATCCAGCTCACAGGTCATCTCTTCCTTGCTCTCTTGATTCCCCAGGAAGCCTTTCTCTCTCCCCACCCAAAGGTCTCTCTCAGGAGGATCATGTTCCAGGGAAGAGGAGATGCTGTGAAACATGTCAGACCTCTGTCAAATTTCCAGCTGAGGCAGTGACTGAAGCAAGGGTAAGGTTTCTCATTGTCAGTTGTGTCATCTGTGGAAGGAGGAAGTCACTGTACCTGTTCAGACCCAAGCACAAGATCACGGTTAACCATCAGACTGGTGCAAAGTGCTCTGAGCTGTCTTCAGTGACTGTCTTGATCACTAGAAGTAATGATCTAGCAGTGCCCAAGGCCACATGTCAAGAGTGTCATGAAGGGAGTTTCTGTGGTAAGAAGTCAGGAAGAGATGATCCACAGAGTCTCTCAATGCAAAAACACTGTGATTTTCAGGTGATGTAGCATCAAATAGACTGATTTGGTCCTAGTAATATTGGACATGGGAACTTCTCTCCCAGTGATAATAGAAATTAAAACTCAAGCAAAGAGCATGAACTCATGGGGAAAAGCTTTAATTGAGAAAGAAGGGAAAAAAGAGGGGCAGGACTTGGCTAGAAGAGAAGAGCTAAAAGGGGCACATCTCTGAGGGAGAACATCATGCTAATCTGTTAACAAAGAAAAGGATGAGCTTTGTATTCATGTGCAGGGTTTTTATGGATGTGCTGAAGACTGGTAATTTTTCAGTTGTCCTGGGAAAAGCTTTTAACAGTCCTTTGCTTTCTTGTGCAAGCACTGTGACTTTGAGGAATAGACAGCCAACTTATCCCAGGAATTATTACAATTATTGCATTTGTTCCCTACCTTCCACAGACATCTGGGTCTTACGATAAGGATGGGCCAACACAGCCACTAAGAGTAACAGGCAAAGTCTGGGAATTTGTTTTTCTTCTGACTTTCTGCAGTGATCCACAATACTTCTATTCTCTCTCTGAAGAAGTCATCTCACTTCAGTGGTGCACTTGCATTAAGGTACATAAGATTCTCTGGAAAGACAGAGTAGTGGTGGAAAAGAAGAATGTGGACCATATTTTAGTGGGTAACAGGCCATGAGTAAGGTCCCTCAATACACCTACCCTTTGTTCCTGTGTAGCCTGTGTCTTAATAAAACATATATTTTATTCAATTGAATAAGTATGAATAAATCTAATATTAAGCACATACATGAATAAACTAGAAAATAAGTTAGGATTGAAATTAAAATCTCATTCATATGATTAAATTCTATCACATATGAAAGGCTGCAGTTAACTAAAACATTAAACCAATATACTTGATAATTTTATCTTGTTTTCTTCTGCTTTTAAAAAAATCTAAGATCTATGTGAAATTGTTCTTTTGGGGGTTTTTTGTTATTTTTGTTTTTGTTTTTGAGACAAAGTCTCCTTCTATGTGACAATTGTTCTTATCCTTATTAATTGTGATCAAGTTTACAAAGATTCTGACAAAAATCCAGACATAAGAAAAAGTACACAGTTAAAATAAAGTTTACCTAATTCTCCTTCCTTGATTGATTTCTTGGGAATGATGTCTTGGGAAATGATGGATAGGATCTTTCTCCAGTTCAGTTTGTCTACCTAGTCTATGATGAAATAACATTTTTCTCAGTCACCAAAAATTTTTTCTCCGAGGTTTGAACACTTTAGGCATCAACAGTATCCTAAATGTACTAGATATTTTTCAGAAGAAGCACTTTTTTTTACTCATTCTACACATTTTAACCTGGCCACATATTTGCCAAGATTTTTTGTAGCTCCTGTATGTGGAAGTCTACTGAGCTTGCTTGTGTTGAGTTATCTGAGGGAAAGGAATGGGTTATAAAATATTAAGTACTGGACAAACGGGAAAATGAATCTGTGTAGATGAGCCTGGAACAAACAAAAATGAGAAGCACTCAGGGTGTTATTCAGAAGCCTGTCTTCCCTTTCACTCACCCCACAGCACCTGTGCTCAGGCACAGGCTAGGTCTAGGCTGAGGTCATGTGGTTCCTGTGAAGTCCTTCAGCTCAGACCTGATGAACCCACAGTGACTTCGGTCACAGAGGACAGATGATGTCCGAGGTGCCTCCTCCTCACTAGGGTGCTTGGCAGAACTGTTGCTGCAGTGTGCGGTGGCAGTAAGGGCGATGGACAGTCTGTGCTGGGCACAGCACTCAGCACTTTGCATAGGTCATATCCTCCTAGTCACATCTGACCTCATTTCTCTAACATTTACACATGAGCTCCCTGGGTCTCAGACCTTTGGGAACTGGACTGAAGATAGCCATAAATGGTAGAATGATACATCAGATTCAGGTCCCTGTGGCTCAGAATATGTGCTCTGGGTTATAAGAGCATGTCCCATCTTGAAAGCCAAACACAACCATCGCCCTGCCCCAGCACTGAGAGCCCCTTCCTGACTTTCCCCCTGTTTTACTCTGCGTTAGCTTTCCCAACACTAAAGTGTTTTTCTTGTGTATGTCTTGTGTATCCTAGAATTACACTTAGAGAAGTTACCTGACTGAAATTCCTTTAAAAGAGCACAATCCTCAGGATCTGTTTTTCTCAGAACAAGAGAAGTCAGGTAATTTGCTTAAACCCAGGTAGGTATTAGGGAACTTTTCTTAATTCCTTGCTATTTTCTCTCATATATTTTGTGAAGTAAACGACTATAAGAGCCACAGAGATAATTTGGAAATGTTTTCTAGAATTATGAGTTGGTAGATAACTATAGTGATATCAATACAGTGTATTAGCTAAGCTAATGCTCAGTTAATGCCTACTAAATGGAAATCAATCATGAAATTAACATTACTTGCATTGGACTATGACAATGTCATTTTATTAAGTGCATTGTTTTAAGGAAATTAGTGTAATTTTCAGGGTTTTTCATGAACTGACTTTTTTCTTCTTTTGTTCTTGTTTTACCAACCATGAATTTCTACCACAAACATTTACAAGCATGTGTGTAGTTGCACAACCCAAGGGAGGGCAGGAAATATGAGCTGCCTCTTGACTCTGTGACTCACTTGGGCATAAATCACTTGACTTCCTTCTGCCATAGTTAGTCTTTTGCACAATGAAAATATATTCTCTACTCTCACTCCAAAAACATTATTATGATGATCATTTGGAAGAAAAGATTTTACCATTGAAAGAAATCATACCAATATATGTTGTTCATAAACAAAATAAATGAACAAAGACCAAAGATATGGTCTCATACTTCTAACCTTTGCTCTCTGGCTGTATACAGTGGTTATTAATAATTCAACCAACCCTAAAATGCTATATGCTATACTTCAATTATAATAAAGAACAGAATAATAACAAGACTATCTTTCATTTGTTCTTATAAATAAATGAGGCTCATTTTCCCAGTTGATTATTTCAGAGGAATGCTCTATTAAATGTCAATAGCCCACAAATCCATTCATATATTCACACAGTGAGTATCAATTTTAAAAAAATCTTATTTTCATAACTAGAAACTTTATGGAAAACTAAATGAAATTTCAAGACTTAGACCTTTCTTTCCTACCAGTGGAAGAGTGAATGAAGAAGACTGAGAGAGATACAGAGATGGAAAAACATGGGGAGAAAAAAAGAACATTTATATAACTTTTATTACTATATTTCATTATAATTGCTCTACTTAATTTTTAATTATTGCTGTTAATCTCTTATTGTGCCAATTTATGAGTTAAACTTTATCATATGTAAGTATGCTAGAAAAAGAAAATGTACACATTGGATTTGGCACCAGCCATTCTTTGAAGCATTTTGAAACAAAGGTAATGTGGATGAGTGGAGACGAATGTATGTGCATTGAAAAAGATAAAGCATTGAAAATGTCACATCCAGTGACTAGTGGCTTCACTGAATGAGGCCATTTAACCCTTTTGCTACTGCATCTCTTGAAGCATGCATAGCAACCAACAGTAGAGCAATGTGAGAAAACTGGAACTTGCCCAGAGACCATGACCCCTAAAGAAACATTTTTGCCTGTCTTATATCCATTCTTCATGCTACTTAAAATGTGAGCAAAGTGAAGCTTGCTGTACTTTTTGAATGTAGTTATCCAGATGATTGCTCCTAATTGAAAAGAACACATTGTGAAAGAACTCCAAATCTTAGTAAACAGCAGTAATGTACCTAATCTTGGAATTATAATGAAAACAGTGAGCAGTTTTGAAAGATACTTCAGAAGTGAGGCATTGATCTTTCCCAACATCTACTTTGTGTCATTTGTTTACCAACAAAGACCAGAGTTTGTTCAGATAACCACCCTCCTCTGTGTTTCAGGGTAAGCTGGTTCCAGTTCCCTTGCCAGTAATTGACTTAAGCATTAGCGTGTAATACAAATCAGGCAACAGAGATAAAAATATGAGCCCACCAGAAGGCTTCTGGGAAAATGCCTCTGCATTCTAAAAAAAGGATACTTAGGAAGAAGTGGCCTTTTCTTCCATTGGGTATTGTTGAATTTGTATGTGAAATAGAGCTATTCTAAAGCAATCTTGCAACTATAATATAGATGATTTTAGGGAAACACAGATGTGTTAATGTTACAGAAAGAAAGTAGATGAAGAACATTAGTTCTGACTTAGCTAACTTTGGAATCGCTCATACTAGGGCCTCTTATTATTTTGTATTAAAATTGATTTAAGTAAATTTATATGATGTTTCTATAACAGGCAAGTAAATGAATAATGTATATATTATATGATATAAAATTAGCTATATACCAGGTCATGATAGAAGAAATAAGAGA